>JACGAQ010000171.1:0-272769 GCA_014119065.1 Orius insidiosus
TCAATGTTGTGTGAGGCTAGCTAAGAAATGATTGTCAGAAGGCGTCCCCGCCCAGACAAAAGGCTCGCGGAGGGCAAAATTTCCCCTTCAAATTCTTACGTTTATTCCTCATTTTATATATTAACTAATTTATTTTTAACAGGAAAATGAGCCCTCCGCGAGCCTCGGATTGACACACTGAAGACCCACAAACGGCATACCTTCAGCTATGTAGGAGTACCCTGAAAACAGAGAAGTAAACACAAACACAGAATACACGTTCCAACACATAATTTCCTAATCCTTAGCATTTATGCACGATTTTATTGTTTGCTAGAAGACTCATATTTCGCCCTCATTTCCATTGGTAAAATAAAAAGAAATAAAAATGAAAAAAAAAAATTGTTTCAGTGTAATGTTATGTTTTTGTTGCACCTAATTTTTTGGGCGGAAAAAAAAAGGATAACTATTGACAAAATTTTTAAAATAGTGTTTGTTTTGTTATTTTTTACACACCTGTATACTAGCCAAATGAGTTGAATGTTAGTTAATACCTAATTAGGCGGTTACGTAAAGTAGAATTTTAAGCTAACAGAGTTACGTTTTTGATTCCCAAAACATTGCCGTATTTCTGTACACTACTTTTAGAAAAAAAGGAAGGATTGTGGGAATGATGGTAAAAATAAATTAGTTTTTATGGGTTATGTATGTAGTTACAAAAAAAGTAATTTACAAGATGAGTGTTGGTTATGAAATAAAGCCCTTTGAGGGTTGCCCTTTCCGGTCGGTTTAATCACGCAGAATGGCGTCGTAAAATCCACTCGGGAATTTTTTTTTCTTTTTCTCCTTCTCATTTCTTCCCCCTTTCTATCTCTCTTTTTTCTTTACGCCCTCCCCTAACCCCGGGAGAGCCTGTTGCCATTTTAAAAGTAAATTTCAGCTGACTTTATCGAACGAAGGAGCTTTCCTGTCCCCCTTCTCGCCATTCCCCAGACTGTAGGACATTGCGCGGGTGGTACGGAGAGTAGGGGGGGACCACTCTCTGATATAAAGCGGAAGTGAGGGTAAAAATTGGCCGAGGAGCCAACCCTCGTACCTCTCCCGCTAAAAGCACTCGGAAGAGGATGCTTTGAAAATTTACCATCCATTGTAAAGAATCGTTTGAAAATGATGATTTCGATTTATATTTTTTTTAAACCAATATAAAATCTTATCTTTGGACCAAACGGAAGCGCTTGGTCAAAGTAACAGATCGGTTTTCTTTGCAAAGGAAATAAAATTTGTGTACGCATGATTTTTGTGAGCTGTACTTTTCTCGTTCTACAGCTGAATTTGGAATTTTTAATTTTTTTCCCCTCTATTCAAGAAAGGCGGTTATGTTACGAGATCCGATCTCTACACTTGAATATTGGCTTACGATAAAAACGTCATTTTATTTTTTCCGCCGGTGTGTCTCGCCGGGTGGCCGATATTTGATAGCTTGGAATCAGATCCGCTGTGGGGCTTTTCACGGGCCATAAGTCAATATGTTGTCGAGCGCATTTGTGGGTATGGCTGGACGGGGTGGGTGGGTTGACGGCGAGGAGAAGGAGGGGCAAGCCCCTGTCCACACCTGTGGTCTACGGTTTCAAACCTCATTTCACGTCTCCGTTAATACGTCACACAAATTTCCTGTCATATTAATTACGGGCACTAACCCTTTCAAACCTTAGATTTGTTGACCTATTCATTTCCATGCGAAAACGCGACTTCCTCTCTTTTGATTAACTGGATCAATTTTATTCAAACTTAAAAAGAGCCTTAATCGAAAAAGGAAAATGATTCTTTGTATCCAATCAATTATTTAATTACATTTTTAATGCGAAAATCGAAATTTTTAATAGCTTTTCATGGGGGGTCTACTTCAAATCTTAAAGAAATTGAAACCATCTCGAGGGCGCCTGATGGGGATGGGGTGACGTTTCTCGATAAAACTACCACAACAGGTAAGTCTCATGTTACATCACTTCACAAGGCAGGCTAAAAAAAACCTAATAAACAACGTGGAGCGGTAGATAAAAAAAAAGTCTTCATGGTCCTTCCGCCAAAACTTTATGATTCATCCTATCAAGTATACCTACTGTTTTAAGTATGATTAAAATATCTTGATGGATTCATTAGAAATTCAAGGTATATTCGTAGGTTAGTAGTCAGTCATAGGCTAACGTCACGGAGATCTGCGAGTTCTAATGCTGACTTAAGAAAACATTTTACCGCCACCTGGCCTCGGCAATACGGAGAAAGGCCTCGTCTAATCTTAAAAAGTATTTAAGTACAAAGTAGAAAAAAAATACTTTTTTATTTTTTTTTTCTCCAAAATAAAGTGATATTGTTCATTCACACGAAAAAAATAATCGCGTTTGTAAATCTCCTTTTTAGGTATTTTTTTAATCGTTAATATTTTTCATTTGTTTCAACCCATTTTAAAATCAGTTCTGCAGAAGAGATATAAAGGGGTTAAAACATAGGGCTAAAAACCTGTTTTATAACCTCCTAAATTAAAAAAAAACTGGTTTTAAAAAAAGGGAAAATATCGTCCACAACAGCGACATCACTCTTTCTGCCTGAATATAATTTACAGTTTAATTGAACCGTATAATTTTCAAATGAAGCGAGGAAAATCCCGGTTTAATTCATTTAATATATTTAAAAGGCCGTAATATTTTGGTTTATTTATGAATGTACGAATAACTTACATTTTTTTAAATAAAAAAAAAACTAAAGAGTGGCATTTTTTCTTTTTACCTTGTATCGCCTAGGCTTTCACAAGGGGGACTAAGGACCGGCCCCATGCGGGGGATGTCACCATAATACCGTAGCACCCAATTGACTAAGGAAAGTGGCCCTACAAGCACGTATTACGTAGAAGAATTCTTTATTTAATATTTTACTTCCAAACGAAAATCCCTCTACATATCCTGGGGATTGAACAACCCCATTCGTGGTATAAATTTTATACACTTCCCACCGGGTTTTTAAGTCTAAAATAAATAAATAATAATAACACTTTTCGAGGAGGGAAATCGACCATGAAGAGGTATTACGATAACGACTGTGAGAGAAAAGTAAAATTTTCTAAAAAAATCAATCTTAAGTGGAAGACGAATAGCAGCTAAATACTAACCCAAAAATAATGAGAAAGGTGGTTTTAACTATTAAATTCAGAGCTAAAAGTAGTGAGAGCCTGCCTTAGGGTTGAGGAGTGGATCTGACGTGGAGATGAATTAAAATATATTACTCGGTTGAAGCTAAGGTCTGTATTAAAAGACGGAGGGGGAGATAAAAACCGTGGCTTTCTTTGTAAGTCTCGGAGATCTTCCGGCGGCTATAAGCGCGTAAGGGAAATTGTGGGAATGACAACCCCCCGTGTGGACTTTATTTAAGTGTTGTGGGTATTTTATGTGTGACTAAAGAAGATTTGAAATGCTTCCAGCCCTCGAGAAGTCTCCCCTTCTCCTTTTTACTCCGACGCAACTTTTCTACCCCTCGCCCTTTTTTCTTTCCCATCCATATTTACCGCCTTGAACGGTGAAATTTTAGATTATATACGACAAGGTTTGTTTTCATGAAAACAAATCTTGAAATTTTTTTTAGGCCGCCACAATTGTGACTACGACGCCCATTTATTATTCCGCTACACGATTAAAGAGAATTATTGTTCTATAAAATACCCCCGGCTTTTTTTTTTCTTCACTCTCTTTCCGGAACTCCCCTTTTCTACGCCAAAAAACAGTTTGAATTAATTACGTAATTAGTTGCAACACTTTATTTATGTGCGGTCATTTGAGATTATTTGGCTAATGAAGGACTTTTTCTCCCTCGAACTCTCTCCGCTCATTATGCATCTCCCAACAACAAAACATTTCATTTTCCACATCGAAATTTTCATTCACCTCAATATTTTCTGACTGGTTTCATTTCATCGATAACCATCCGAGGCTATTAGAAACAAATGGAAAAATAGTTGGTACGATATCCTATACTTTTTATACGTTGATATGAATTTTGAAGTGCCCCAATTACATTATGTGCTGCTATATAAAGAAACATCGATAATCCCAATCTTGAGATTTGCGAGCTTTTATAGTTTTTCCAGTCTGAAGGGTCGACAGACGAAAAATCCATTCTAGGTACATCCTCCATTGTGTGTGTCTATGACCACTGACCCACGAAATTAGTCAAACTCGAATTTTAAAAAAAACTGACGTTTTGGCGAGGGGGTGCTTTGGTATCCCAACACCCTAGGGCCAGTCAGCCCTTGAGCTTGAAAAAACTTGTGATTTGCCCGTTACTTGTTGGCTTGTTAAAGAAACTTCATCTAAAGACTGTTTCGCTCACAACATTGGGATGAATACAAATAAATAAAAGAGCCATCTAATTTGGAAGTCAATCAGACTGTTTGGATCATCCCTTCGGTAAATTTTGATAACTAATCAGAGAGAAATGAAAAGAAACGAAATTAAAGTGGAGACAATGGGATTGTATTGAAATTTCATTAATATGAACGCATCGAGTAAGGCGAAAGCGAAATTGATTTTATGGAGCGGAAACAGTCGAGTTCTCGGTATTTAACCCAGAGTTCTAATCAGACGGAAACCTTAAACTACTCAACTGGGACTGGTTCTGTTTCTCACACAAAACTGCGGGGTGGTTCGTCGAGCCCAAAGGGTGGTAATGTGAGTTCGAAGGAGGGAGGGAAACCTTCCTAACAACACCCCTCAAGGGATTTGCGGTCTTGGATCATCTCCGATACGGTTTTGAAGGGTGTAACCTTTGAGGCCACAGGAACTAATCTTTCAATAAAACTACAATAAAAAATGCGTTAAGCGGTTCAATTAAAGTAGTATCGGGTTCCAGCGGTTTTATAATTTAGTTTGGGTGTCTATTCGTCTGGAATTGTTTTTATTTAATCTTTCCAAATATTCACTGAATAAGCCCACAACATTTTGGCGACAATAGAAATTGCCTATTACCATTTTTTCCCTGAGAGAAAGAAAAAAAGTTGAATATTAAATGTTCATTGCTCTTGAGATTTGGCTGTACGCCAGAGAAACGTTTAGGGAGAGAGAGGGGGGAAAAAGGTGTTTTGTAAATAGATAACTTGATTTCGCTCTTTATTTTTTCTCTTTATTATTTCAATTGAACCAGAAGGATATTAAGTCCCTTACTTCTAACAATCCGAATTGAAGAAGGGAAGTTTATTATAAAAGGATGCCTGTTATATTCCAATAAATCTAAGCGGATCTAGGTATTAAAGAGCCTGTTGGGACCACTTGAAGGGTGGGAGGGGGAGAAAAATTATAACATCATAACGGATCCGATGAGAGGGTGCTTACGGAGAATGGAAGACTTCGAGGGGGAGTCGGCGGATGAAAGAAGAAAAAGGGACCGCTTCACTTTTGTCGATACAGAGAGGCAAACAATTGATAAGTATGTTTTGAAACTTTTAGCCGACATAGGTCGAAGGATAAATAGAAATGAAAAGAAGGAGCCCGTTTGATGGATAACGATCCGTGAATCCCCTTTTACCTAGTAACTATTTACAAACTAACAGGTGGCCCACTTAAGACTGGACCCGACAATACTTTCACGGACAATGAACTACTCTTAAAAATTCCCTTTGCCTACTTTTACCTCTTTACTAATATTGAAATCCGCCATTTTGACAAACGCTATTTTCGGCCGGGGAATTTTTTTAAATAGTCGACATCCGCCGACGCCGGTCGCCTTCACGAAAATAGCACATCTGTCGCTTTTATATTTGTTCGCGCACGCGTGGTAATAATATTAACGGTGCTTTCCCAACATAATGATGGATGTCCCCCAAGCGACGCCATCTTAGTCATAAACTCACCCCGGCCCTGGGATCCTGCCCCCTAAATCACCCGGGTTTTCACCCTTCTATATCATATAGATTATATTATGAGCCTCCGATAAATTAATCGAATCTCTCGACAAGCGTTCATCGAGGGGGACGGATAAAAATGTGGTGAACGTCGACGGTTTTGAAAAAAAATTGAGGTCACCCGGTCGTAATCTGGTGTGGGTGATTTGAATCATTGCCAGCACACGGCTTTTTGATACAAACAGATATCAAGTCAAATACATTTCATCGCCACGATCACTTCCACACTCAAGTAAAAAGTTACAAGTTCACTCGCCTTTAAAAACCCGTAATTTGAACAATGATTGGGGAATTAAGTCTTCTAAAAACATAATTAATTGCTTGAAACTTGCATTAAAAAATGCAATACCTAATTAATTTCATTAAATAAAATGTGGTAAAAAATGCGGCATATTTTTTTTATTTTTAGTATAAATATTCAACTCGGGTCAACAGAGAACCATAATTTCCAGGTAGTGAGGGAAAATTCATCTAGATGCTATAGAATTGACATTATTAACGATAATAGAAGTTTAAAAAAAAATCGAGGACTGAGAAATTTTAGAGGAACGTGGTTATAAACGTCGGGTCAAAATGCCGCACATTTTTAAAAATGGATCTTCAAAACATAACCCTATAGAACAGCCAATCAAGCTCCAAGTATTTTTATATTGATGAATAATGAGTATGTTAGTTTTGGAAATCGGTATGAAGATAAAGGAGGGTTGTTAGGGAAAAAAAGGGAATAAAATAGGGCTCGGATTTGAATGAATTTCCCTAAAAAGAGGGAGGAAAAGAGTGTCGGCCGTGAAAGCGATGGAACGGGTAAGAAGGATGGCTCTGTCCTCGGCATGAGGGCGGAGAGTGGAGCCTCCGACAAAAGAAAAGCTTCTCCCCTCGCATCCCAACCCTCACAGATCTCACCTCCCAGCTTGACAACGCTACAGCCTATAGTAACTGACACTCCGGCCAACAGCACTCGAGGGTGTCCAGTTAACTATCACATACCTGCCCTCGTATCTTTATCCACCCGACCGGCTCTAATGTGATTACATGTGTATTTCTACCCTCTGGTCGTGACTCCCCCATTCATCAGATACAAAATAGCGTCCAACCCTCCTTTCTACAGCCTTTATCTCCAACGCACTGCGTTAATTACTTCACCTATGTCAAACACAACCCATTAAAACAAACGATTACTTACAATCGAATTTTATGAAAAAAAAAAAAAAAAAAAAGGATTTAACCCAATCTGCATATCAGTCACGGTCACTGACTTTTGCCCTACAATTTGAAGTCTATAAACGCGATGTTGCATTGGATGGAGATATTGAGTGTACCTTGTATGAGGCATGATTTGGTGAAAATGGTTTTAACGTAAAGAAAACGAAAGGTTATATTTATAAAACACAGTATTTGATAATTCGCCTTTGATATCTTCTAAGGGTTTTTTTTATGATAATACATTCCGTTAGAGGATGTTTTCTCGAAGGAGTTTAATGGTTTTGTACCGAGGGAAAAGGTTTTTGCCGTCTACTCTTGACGGCGGTGTAAGCAAGGAGGTAGAGGAGGATAAGAGATGATGGTGAAGGAGATTAAATTAAATTTCCATATTTACCCCGGTGTTTGGGGTGGAGGATACGCGTGGGCGGAGAGGGTCGGAGAGGTGGGTGGCGAAGGAGAAACAGGCGCCTTGGGTAAATGACTAAGAGAAAAGGGGTTGGGAGTTGTCGGGCGGCACGGCGGTGGGCTCGGGAGGAAATGTGATTAGGTTGCTCCCCTTTGAAGAGCGTTAAATGCGATCTTGCTTTCCTTCAAACACACAAAGCTTGTGTTTACACTTAGGCCGCAACCTCTCCCTTTTTCCCTCATGTGCCCTATACCTACTTCTATTTTCCTTTACATATTAACATTTCTCCCTCTCCAACTTCATGAAATAAGTAATATTATCACCTCAGTCAAATCTTCACAATATAAGAAAACTAATCAAATCCTTCTTATACAACCGTCAGACATTGATTAATTTTAACAGGCTTTATCAAACCCAAAATTAATCGGGAATTAGGAACTAATTGATTACGCTAATTAGATAAGTAAACAAAAATTCCGGCACCTCTCTAACAATTGATTTCGGTACGAATAAAAGCTTTGATCGCCGTTTAACGTCAATGTTTTCCCATCACCCTTTTTTTAAAAGTACGTTTTGGGTGTAACTTTACAAATCAATTGTAAAATTTTCAAACCCGCAATCGTCCCTAAGTATTTTTATAAAATAGAATTCTTGGATAAATAAGATATGTACATAAAAAATATTGTTTATGGCAGAAAGAAGAAACAATAAATTGTATCTAAGTTGCGTGGAAGGGAGAAGACCCTCACCCCTGAGGCGGATTTTTGAAGAGGACATACGGAGAAAAGAACAACTCACCCTAACAAAGAATGGAGGTAAAAGAGACTAAAATAATATCTTCTGCTCTAGTTCATAGAAACGGAGGAGGGGTCGCGGATGAAGGAGAAAGCCTTATAAAAGTACTTTTACTCCAGAGGCCGACAGTCGGACCTAAAAGCGTTCTAACTTATGACTCGGAGGAGATATTAAAAAAAATGTATACAAAGAAAAAACTCCATTTTATTTTTCTTATTCTATCTACTTCACTCCACACATCATTCTTTACACTTTGCGCCATTTAATAATTCCCAAGGGGGTTCCTTCGGACTTAGCATAACTTCATTTCTCACTTTTTCCCCCTTCTTCCGTCCTTTTTTTTCTTTTAAATGCGGTGATAAACTGGACACTACTACAAATGGATGGGAGGGAAAAAGGAAATGATAAAACAAAGAAAAAAAAAGAGGGAAAAACAATTCAAACCTACTTTTCTTTCGTTATTCATTTTTTTCCCTCGTTCGGCCTGATATCACTCGCTTTTCCGGCTTAATAAAAGTTCTTTTTCATGCTTGCTTTTTGGTTTTTTCCCTTTTAAAAGTCGCAAATTTATTCAACCGTTTATTATCCCATAATAACATTATTAAAATGATGTTTATTTTAAGAAGAGATCAACTTCGTAGGTCAGCGGTCGAAGTCTTTGACTCTTTAAATTAACAGGAGTTTTTTTTAATATGAACTGGCTATTCTTCTGAGTTCATCACGGTATTGTGGAAAAAGCCCCCCCTTGGCTCATCCCTTCTTGTTGAAGACAGATGAAAAACGAAAATCCTTGATTTCTGATTTTAGGCTCGTTAAATAAATATAAAAAAAATTACTCGTACATCGCCATCCGCCAATAATAAAATGTTACGTTTTTCCACTAATTAATTTTTGAATAAATTTTCCTTAAAAATTATCTTCGAATAAAATAATAATCACTTTGGAAAGGGAGGGTCCAAGGTTTTGATACGATCCAGTAACTCCGAATGAGTTTCGAGGACATTTTAGCCTGCTCGTGAAGTATCAAAACAGCAAAAAGAGGTGGTGGAAGGGGTCGGAGTAGGAAAAGGATGGAAAAGAGGGGTACGAGGAGGAAAAGCAGAGCAACATAACTCTAGACAACTAATTTACTCGCTCTTTATAAATTAATTAAAACCTCACGCACTGGCGAACAGGCCTCTTCTGGTTGGAAAAGGAGGAGGGCATTGAGAAACGGTGCCTCCGAGGGGCTTACAAGTACCACTTGCCCACCGCCTCATCTCCAAACACACAAATAACCACCCCATATCATTTTAAGCTTAACACTCCTGTTTTCATGACTTATAAGCTCTTCTCCGCCTCTAAAACGTTTTTATTAGATTAATTAATACAAATTAACTTTCTAAGATTAAATTAGTCCTTTCAAAGTCAAGTGACCTTTTTTTTATCATTCATCGTCCCTCAAATATTATCTCAAACTGAGAGTAAGGTTTTTTTTACAAATAAAAACTCCCGCTAGGATCGCAAGTGGTCTCTGTTTCTACAGTTCTGGAGCTGGCCTCTACGGAAACTTCCTCAAAGATGGGCATCGAAAATAACATTTTCAGTAGAAAAGTCTTCACTCGTTCTGGCCACACGGAACAGGGACGGACAACCCAAATTTCTCCGTACAATCGAAAAAAAAAAAAATTCTTCCTTATAAAAATTTGGTGAAGGTCGATCCAATCCGTAGTACTTAAGACAGACAGATGACCGCCATTTTTGCCAAATTCAATAAAAGCTTTATAAGTTAACTATCATGAAAAGATTGTGTAAAAATCTGACAAAATATGTGGCCATGAAGTTTTTTGGAAGAATGAGTCGGACGGACGTAAAGGTCACTCAGTTTTCCTCTTCGGGATCTGAAAGACAGTTTTTCAGACACCGTCACAGGGTACAGTGACTTGAGGACGTTAAAAACAGTGCAGCCAACTTAAAATAAATTGTTTGTCAATATACCAATATTTTTCTTAGTACTACATAGATTCACAGGAAACTGTGACGTATGCCATTCTCATACAAAGACCACCAAATGGCCTTTACTAACAATTTTTTTACATAAGAGAAAAAATTAAAAATTCAATTCGATCACGTAACGACATGAAAATTGCCCACAGAACAAAGTATTTTGTGGTTTTTCTCTTTAAAAAAAGAAAGTGTACACCGGAGGTAGTAATATGAGCCCAATATAGCATAAAAAAATTTTTTAACAAAATATTTTAAAATAATATAGAAAAAGCGGTATAGAGGTAAAATATTTGTCTGAATAGAAGATGTTGATGTTTAGTGTATTCTGTTTGTATCGATAGTTCAAAATCTACCTAATGTTAAGTTTAAACAACCCAAGACTACTTCATAACCATCCTAATTAGGGAAAGTCGGGCTAAACATAAATAATATACAGGGTTTTATGTTCCGCATATCATAACTTGAAAAAAAAAATCTAAAGTTTTACCTTTGTGCGGTAGATCGTCAGGCGGTGATGATGTCGCCCAGGATGTCGCATGTCCGAGTCCGTGGTGCGTTAGAGGCTGGTGGTGAGGTGGTATGAGACCCTGTTCGGGCCTGGACAATCCTTGCAGCATCCCTAGAAGCAGAGAAGACCTTTTGGTTCTTTTTCTTTCTCACATTTTTTCACCGATAAAACACAATGCACTGCAGGTGAGGGAAGTGCGGAGTCGTTAGAAAAACGTTTTAAGCTATTTTTATGGCTGCCTTTTATCAACGATTTTATATTTTGTTCTGTAATATCCCAATTCTTAAATGCAATCTATCAATAAACTTTCAATAACACGTTCCAGCTCGTTAATTCCCATGCTATTAAAACCATTCAACTATTACTTAGAACTATTTTAGTTATCAGGTATTATAACGAAATTCCCACCTTCCCAAATAAACCAAAATTCAATTAGACAAATGTCATCTACTGGAAAATACTCAAGAAACCGGAATTTTAGAATATCTTATAGATCCTCGAACGGATCTTCCATTTTTTTGGGACACCAGACGGCTGAAATTTTGGACAAATACCTACTCATAATACGATTTATTATGAACATATATTTGAAATTAACGAATCGTTTTGACCCTAAGGAGTCAGTAAAGCCCATTTCTGAAAACGGGCTTCTACTTTTTTATAAAATTAAATTTAAATAATCTCAATTTGTTAATAGATCAATCATAATTTTATTTTAGTATGGTATAAATAAAATTGTGAACCAAAGGTGTTTCTTTTTTTTTCTTTTTATTTATTTATTTCTTTTTATTATTATTTTTTTTTTTTTATGGTGTTTCTTTTTGGCTTCAAAACCCGCTCAGGAACCAAGAATTCTACACAGCTAGCCTGTTTCTTTGTCTTCGTAATTATGAAAGGTATAAATTTGAAATTTAAAAAATAAAATTATTTAGTCGAAATAATTTTGCTTATAAATAAAATTAAAAAAATTTAATTTTAAAAAATTATTAAATAAAAAATTCAATTGAACATCCCTTTATCGAATTAAAATTAATAAAGTTCAATTTAGACTCCAAGGTAATAAATATTTTTTAATTGCATTTTTATATTGAAGCCGATAACTCCCTCTGATCGACTGAAAATTAAGCGAAACGTATTTCATTTTGGTGCCCCAACATAGAGGAAGAAGGATAGAAATTGTGTGAAGCTAATTTATACATTATTTTGTTTGAAAAATTTTTTGGCTTAAAAACGTGAAGGAAAAGAATGATGGCTTTACCTACAACGTATTTAGGGATACAGCGTGAAGAAAGTGTTCAATGCTAAGGATAGAGAGGAATATAGAAGTTTTAAATGGACTTCTCAGAAAATATTGTCCGAATTTTGAGAAATGCTCATTATAGAGGATATCCGTTAAGAAGTTGTATCGTGTTTAGAAAAAGGCGAACGGCCAGCCGGCACCTTATACAAATTTTAATTAATAAAGATCGCTAGGATTTTTATTTTTTTATTTTTTTTATAACAGGGATTTGAAGTAGAGTTTAAAAATAAAATTTTAAGTTAGGTAAGTTCACAAAAAAAGGTTGATTAATCTGTTTAAAGGAGTAAAACAAACGGTTTTGATGCGGTTTTGCGACAAATCCGCTCGGCCGGGCGTTACAACCCTGTTTACACGGCCACTTCCTTCCTCACACGCGGTCAACCCCCGGACCCGGGAATTTATAGCCTCCGATACCCCTTTTCTACCCTTTTCCCCATACATTTTAAACTTTACAGGACGTTGAACATTTAACCCTATTATTTCAAGATATATGTTTCCTTCGGGGAAAGCAAGAAGAAGGGAAAAAAAGTAACAAAAAAGGAGCGAGACTCAAATATTGTATTCCAGCTCCAATGCGAAAAGAACAAAAAAAAATTTTGTAGAGGGTAGCATTGTGACTATTTGATTATGAGCAATGTACCCTCTCACAGAAGTCAAGTGGCGTACGGTGCTAATAAGCGCTACATTCATTTCCCATCCCCTACTTGTGACTAATTAACATGGTTCGCGGTTTTTGTCTTTTATTTCTTTTCATACGCCGATCCACTTGATGAAGAAGAAAAAAACATTGACACTCATCGCGATTATTCACTGGGGAGGTGGAAAAAAAAAAGTTGGAAAAAGGGAGACAATTTAAAAAAGCACTTATGAGATAGCGACTTAC
Organism: Orius insidiosus; assembly: GCA_014119065.1. Classification (NCBI taxonomy): domain Eukaryota; kingdom Metazoa; phylum Arthropoda; class Insecta; order Hemiptera; family Anthocoridae; genus Orius; species Orius insidiosus. The sequence goes on from JACGAQ010000171.1 coordinate 13,005, forward strand.
TTATTTAAAGAATTGGAAAGGAGTGTCGTAAAAAATTCGCTAGGAAGTGGTCCACTGAACACTACAACACATATCGCGTAACGAACCACGTGGTTGTTTTGAAAAAGGAGATTATTGTGTCCAAGGCGGTTCTACCTTCTCCCACCGAGCACTAGACTGAGTCTGTTGTCGTTAATGCCATTTCTCTTCGGATTCGAGAGAGGCGGGCACGGGAAGGTCCCACCGTATGAGGCACGCCTCCCGGCCCAATGGGAACGTCGGAAACCCAGAGAGAGGCCAATGAGGGCGAGAGTTTACATCGATCCCGATAGCCATTCGCGCGGAAGGGCAGGGGGACCAGTCTTACTTTGGCAAGGGCAGAGATCGCACTTCTCTCCCCTCCTCAGATATACCCTTCGCCCTTACTTTCACCCCCCTACCCTAACCTTGCCCTGAAACTCATTCAAAAAACGAACCTCTTATACAACATTTAACCGAGAGACAAACAATGACATAAAAATATGCTATTAATATTAAAGGTGCCTAGATTATTTAAAAAATTTTCTATTATAGTAGGTACCTCTAATATATATAATTATTATTATTGTTAAATAACTTGAAACATTTGCTCCATTTAAATAAACGTTATTTGTCATTGGTGGCCTATTGCCCACATCCTTGAGATGAGATAGTTTCTCGAACGTCTTTGCCCGAAAGCAATCTCCTATAGAAACTCGGCTTTACACAATTTATTGTTCTGGGTTTTAAATCATTCCCTTCAATATAAATTCCCAAATGGACGATTTATCATTTTTTAATTAATTACCTTGAAACGGTAGCTGAGGTAGATGAGAGAATAGGAGATGGAAAGAAGCTAAGGGCGAATAAAGCGGCGACGCATCTTTTCACTGTCAGTTGCTTGAATACTCTCGTGTGTCTTCTTAATACGCACACTTTTAGGGGTGGCACTTGCCTCCCAACCAGATACTCTCTATCAAGCATCCCCTCATTTCTCTACATCATCAACACACGCTCCGCCCTGAAAAAGAAAGAATGCTTTAATAAACGTTCTTGAAGAATTGTCACCAGCATATAAATTAATAAAAAGTCTGGAAATTTTCTCCCGGTGTGGGGTTTATCTCGTTACCTGTATTTACAACCTCGATGGAAATGAACTTGGGTTGACTATACGATCGTCAAAAGGCAGTTGGCTTTCACAGTGAATTACCTCCTAAAAGGAATTTAGTGCCCATAAGAAACAAGTTAGACTAGGAGTTATGACAATAAGTTATAACCTCGATGTCAACCCTTTAAGCCCTCAAGAGAGTGCAGAAAAAAGTGGTTAAACAATATCGATTAAAATACTCAAAGAAAGAGAGAAAAAAAAAAAGTTTTCTTTGAAAGATAAATTACAGAAATACACAAGAGAAATTCCCCCGTATTCCATTGATTAAAGTAGGCTTATGAAAAACATTGCTATGTTGGGCCCTAATAACCCAAAAAATGTAATTAACGTTTCTAATCTCCGGTGTAATTCATTGTTTACGTTATTTATCGTACTTTTTCCTTTTTTCGCAACCCTTTCGAAAGAGTAATTTTACACAAAAAAATTGTAGTTTCCAGATATAAATGGCTTTATCGTAAGTGAGAAAACAACATTTTGCCGTTTGATTGATGTCGAATAACACGCCAGTAGGAAGATGCAAGATGGGAAAAAAGTCCGGGAAAAATGCGAGTAATCTTGCCCCGTTGACATCGACACTTGTAGAGGATGACAGCTCATTTTGCGTCGTACCCTTATAGCTTTTTTTTCTCCTTGTAACGACATATTTTATAGCGAAAGATTTCCATTATCGAACAATTTTTAGAGAAAAGACGCTTGGAGGTATTTCATGTAGAGAACTTGAGCTTGTATTGATGCTAATTAGTCGAACTTGAGGTTAATTAGTGTTAATTTAAAATTCTTTTAAGGCGAAAAAAATTGTCAGCGTTAAAAGCATATCATTTAACCCGATCCATTTATCATTCTACAAGGCTCTATCTTCACCGGGTCCAAAAACGTCTTCTCCCGCGAGGGGGATCGATCCGAGTAATCTCTCAGATAACAGCTTTCGCCACTTTACGATTTATATGTTTACTCTTTTCGACACCACTTTATAAAGGGTGAGGGCGTAAGCGGATATTAACTACCAACTCCCGAGACGATATTTTCCTCTTTAATGCAAACGTCAAAAACAAAAGTTTTTTTTAAAAAAAAGGATGATTTGTTATTAGGAAAAGGAGACAATCCACTGATTACTACCTAAATCTTTTGTCTCGAGAAGAAAAAAGGTTTTTCTTTTCTAATTGAGGAGGCTTGAAATCTCCAGGGCTTTAAACTTCCCAATCTTCGAAGGAACGTAATGAATGGTTACAGTCAACTGAAAACCACTTTCCTATTTCAGTACATTTTGAGCCCCAAGATTTAGGTAGCAAATGCATAACTTTCAATGAAGCCCATTAAGTTTTTGTTAAGTTCCTTTTTGTGATTTGAATGAAAGTTTTTGTTTTGTTTAATCTAAAATAAGACAAAGACTTTCTCAGCTGGCGTAGTCCCTAATGATTGCCATTCATCCAGCGACAAAGCACCATTCCACAAAAGGGTACATCCGGCTCCTTTCGATCGTCTAAAATTAGGCAATTTTTTTTTAACAAAAAATTTTTTTTTCACAAGTTGAGTTAAAAGGGTGAGTTGGTGAATAATATTTGTTTAACTTGCTTGACAAAACGAGGATGGAAAAGTTTGGCGTGAGTTTTCCTATAGGGGGGGGGGAAACGAGGTGGAGTATTCTGAGAAATTTATATGTTTTTCCCTTCACGATTTTTCGGTTTATCGAAGAAAAGAGGGTGTAACTCCTTCGTACTTTTTAGGAGAAAACAAGTGGTTATAAATTTCAAAAAGAAGAGAAAAAAACCGAAATAAAATATTTGCTTTAACATATCATTAATTCATTATTTTTAAACGCTTGAATTTTGATTTAAAAAATTCGTCTTTCTGTTCCCTTGTTATCGTTTGAAGGGGTGGTTCGAGTGGAAAAGAAGACAATGGGTTCCCACTTAAAACCTCGTTTGTATACACACACTTAAAAAAACTCCCCTTATTTTTTTATCATAAAAAAAGGCGCGTTTTGGTATTGACAATGAGTAAACATTAAAAAAGTAACCTATAAAAAATTTTAGCGAGAGAATAGCTAAGTTGGACTAAGTTAGGACGAAAGAACCTTTGGTGCTCTAAACCGATTATGAACGTAAAGTTGAAGATCTCTAGTGTTATTATCTAGAAGTAAAACATTCCCAGGAGGATATAATTAAGTTTGCTTTCGGTTTTGTTTAACTTCCTTTGTCTATTGCTTGTTAATAAATTAATATCAGAATTATTAGGGATTAGAGGTTATAGAATTTACGAAAAAGTGATTTAAAAAATGATAGTTGAAAAAAATGCGAAACAATTTGGACTTAAGGTTTTCTGTAGCTAATAAATGTCCCTCCGTGTCGGGATCAATTTCTCAACGTGAGCTAAAGGTAGGAGGACACGCTCGGGCCAAAAGGGGGATGGGGGTTGTTAATTGGTGCAATAAGTTAGGGCCTAGAAATTGCTCTTTTCCGAGGGAAAGAGACAGAACGTCCAGTTGGGAAAACATAGTTTTTTTTCCCTTTCTCTGCAGGAACAACAAATTGAAGGGCGTGAAGAGGAGTTGATGTGAGAAATTAACCTATTTCACGATTGTATTAATAAGACCTCTTTTAGAAGAACCTGTTGAAGATTAAATTGCACCATTGAATAATAATCATCTTAAGCTCAAACTTTAACAGCCTTTTGATTAATTAAAAATAGTTTAAACAATCATTTGCTATGACATCAAGTGGAGCTTTGAAAACACAAACTTTGTTGCCCTTTGATGGAGATTTTCACCATATTTAACAGAATCTTCCTTTTGTAGTAATCTTGAAAATGTCGAGAAATTAATTAGTAATAAAGTCGAAGATCGAAGGGCGAAGAGGCCTTACGATAGAAGGGAGAAATTTGGGATAATCACGCCTGTTCCGTGTGGATTGCCAGGGCGAAGAGGCCTTACGATAGTAGGGAGAAATTTGGGATAATCACGCCTGTTCCGTGTGGATTGCCAGGGCGAAGAGGCCTTACGATAGTAGGGAGAATTGGGATAATCACGCCTGTTCCGTGTGGATTGCCAGGGCGAAGAGGCCTTACGATAGAAGGGAGAATTTGGGATAATCACGCCTGTTCCGTGGATTGCCAGGGCGAAGAGGCGTTACGATAGTAGGGAGAAATTTGGGATAATCACGCCTGTTCCGTGTGGATTGCCAGGGCGAAGAGGCCTTACGATAGTAGGGAGAAATTTGGGATAATCACGCCTGTTCCGTGTGGATTGCCAGGGCGAAGAGGCCTTACGATAGAAGGGAGAAATTTGGGATAATCACGCCTGTTCCGTGTGGATTGCCAGGGCGAAGAGGCGTTACGATAGTAGGGAGAAATTTGGGATAATCACGCCTGTTCCGTGTGGATTGCCAGGGCGAAGAGGCCTTACGATAGAAGGGAGAAATTTGGGATAATCACGCCTGTTCCGTGTGGATTGCCAGGGCGAAGAGGCGTTTACGATAGTAGGGAGAAATTTGGGATAATCACGCCTGTTCCGTGTGGATTGCCAGGCGAAGAGGCGTTACGATAGTAGGGAGAAATTGGGATAATCACGCCTGTTCGTGTGGATTGCCAGGGCGAAGAGGCCTTACGATAGTAGGGAGAAATTTGGGATAATCACGCCTGTTCCGTGTGGATTGCCAGGGCGAAGAGGCCTTACGATAGTAGGGAGAAATTTGGGATAATCACGCCTGTTCCGTGTGGATTGCCAGGGCGAAGAGGCCTTCGATAGTAGGGAGAATTTGGGATAATCGCCTGTTCCGTGTGGATTGCCAGGGCGAAGAGGCTTACGATAGTAGGGAAATTTGGGATAATCACGCCCTGTCACACAGTAAAAATAAGTGAATTTAAAAAAAAAAATGAGTCTCTTATGTCAATTTTAACGGATTTAGCGCAAAAAACGCTAAAATTTGACTTTTTTAAAGTTGTCAAAAACGGTCTTATAAATAGTCAAACTTGAAGTTTTGCGTAGATTACTAATCTGAAATAAAAAATAGCGGTTCTTATATGAAATAACGAAGTTAGGTACTTTTGGGGAACCCTGTATATCCAAACGCGTCTGTCTGTCTATATTTTTTTTTGTTGCGCTACGGCAATTGGTTCGAACTTCACCAAATTTATCAAATACTCATAATAACTATTAAAAAGGAGGAGGAAAATTTAAAAAAAATATACTCGTATATAGTAGGAAGAAATTTACCGTGTGGATGGGCGTATAAGTGAGATACCTTATTAACTGCTTTTTGACTTTCATATTAACCGTTTTTTACGTTTTTTTGTGGGAATCAAAGGACCAATTTTATATTTTCTGTAATTATATCTTTTTACCTGTATCGACTTCGTGTTTCCATCAAATCAAAAGTTGTTTCCTTTGGTTCAGATATCTGAAAAAAAAAATGCTTCATTTTTTTTTGGAAAACATAAAGGAAAACTTAAGAAATACAAAAATACATGGTAATAAAAATATGAAATCAAGGTAGGATTTACAAGTTTTTTCATTAAAAGTTTCGGTCAGGGAAAAAAGGATATAAACGAATATTAAAAAAAAAAACGTTCTAAAAAGAGAATTTGAGTGAAAAGGCGCTGAAGGGGCGAGTAAAGGGCGAATCATTTTTTCACTGTCCAAGAGGAAAGTTTAATTAGATTTATACTAAAAAAAAAAGGTTTCTCCAAGTTTTTTTACTCGCTAAAATTGTGTTTTCGTTTAAAATAAAGTTTTGAAGGTGTCAACATATCAAAATTATTTTTATCTTAAAAAAACCTGGGTGAACAAAAAGGTCAGAAGTAATTTTTTTTTTAGGACAATGGATCAAAGTTGTCTTGAAATGAGTGATGAAGCCAGAATGTTTAAAAGTTTGAATTTAAATTTTTTTTTTCAATTTCAGGACTTTAGAAGTTGTTTGGAAGTTTACGATAGGAAAGGTGCTAAAGGAGTTTTCCGGTTGCATTCGTAATCCGAGGGCAGATAGTGCAACCCTTTAATGCTTTCCCAAGAAGGAAACTGTTTTCCTTTGGCTTAGCCTACCCCTCTTTATTTTATCTAGGTTTCAAACACGGGAATCCACTCTTGGTTATTAAAGGATTTAAAATTTGATGTTATTTTTATAAACAAAAGATTGAAAAATCGAAAGTTAACGGTGAAAGTTAATGAAGGGGAAAAAAAACAATTAAATAACGAGTCATATGTTACCCAGTTTGTCGGAAAAATGTTTAGGGGGTGGATTCTAAATGGAAGTACTTTCTGGGGAAAAGAGAAGCATTTCTATTTGGTTTAGAGGGTTGGGCACACATGGGTAGCTTGGTGATTGATTGAGTCCCCTTAGGTAGGCCCGACCCACAGGACTTTAGTAGGCATCCACATTCCACGAACTCCATGCAGATATTTTAGATCGAAAACCCCATTTTATTTACACAGCCCAAAATAATTGAATTCAGATTTTTTCTGTTGCATGTTATGAAATAATTTAAACGTGTTCACTATCACCATAACCCAGATTCTTTTTGCTATCGGAATATAAATCATAATAATAACTTCCACAAAATAGTCCGAAAGGGCATGTAAATAACTAATTTCAATTCGTTGAGAAGAGAAGGAGAAAGAGGGAAGATAAATAAGCGAGGGCTTTTAAAGGCGAGCACGAAATTCGGCCCTTTATTTAATAATTATGAAAAGGGGGATCTAGATCAATTTTAACGCAGACGGACGCCGCGGGAAATTTCATTTCGATATAATTTAATTCATAATTTCATATTTCATGAATACGTATAATAAAAGCAGACTTAATAAAGAGCACTCGCAAGCGGTCTCTCCGTCAATAATCTGGGGGAAAAAATTGCAAAATTTCACTCATTTTCTGAAGTTATTTCACTACACCTTTTTCCACCGAATTTTGGACGAAAAGACCCCCTTTTTAGAGATGTTCTGGCTTTTTTCTGCAGAAAAAAAGTTGATTGTATTTTGGTGACTTGGACCGCACTTTAATAAAAGGGGCCGGCCTCCTTTTCAATTAAAAAGAGCTTTGTTTCCTAAAAAAGGAAGATGAGCTTTCTACTTTTCCTGATGTCACTTCTTTTTTATCTTCTTTATAGCCCGTTTATCTATTCCGGTAGCTCGGTTGTTTATCGCTTTTTCGTCCTCAGACTCTTTTCTGGCGAAACTCAGGCGTCGAATATTTTTTATCTTATCGAGGACAATCTATCCAGAAAAAAAGAAGGGGAGCTTTTAAAAAGAACATGGTTTAGAGAAGAGAGAAAAAAAGGGAGGAAACAGAGGATCAAATAGATTGAAGAGAGGATAAATGAGGAATTCGTCTAAAAAATGTGAGATCCCACGCAATTCATCACCATTAAAAAAATGCATTCCACTTAAAAAAAATTTAAACTATTTCTTAAAATAAAACCTTTTTCCTACCTTATTTGGGCAATGACAAATCTGTTTTCATAAAGGTGGCCTAAGGTGAACTGATAGAGTTTCAGGTCGTGGGTGGAAACGGAACATGTAGGGGGGATGAGAGAGAAGAAAAAAAAGGGTTAGTTTTAGTGGAATAATACAATGGTTTGTACTAAAAGGAAACCTTACCGAGGCCCAGGTACTATTCGCACAGGTACTTATGTGGAATATTACCTCCCATCTGCCCTACCAATCTTTGAGAGATAATCCTTAAAGTCTATTATACTTTAATAAATAAATATTAATTTTTCATAAAGTCTCTAGATTTTTTGAAGTAAAAAAAAAGTTGACCTTTTCAGCTTGTTTGTAAGTACAACATTTAATGTCTTGGAAAAACATAAAAGCGAAGGTAGAAAGATTACAAGAAAAGGGAAAAGGATTTCAATAATGGTCTTCTAACTAATGGAAAGGAAGAAAACAATATTTCCGAGTCAATTTACAAGCTTTGACTAAGTAAACAATTTTTTACAGGCAAGTTTGATGTTTATCTGAGGGCGCCAAGGCGAAACGGTGACAGAAGACAGACGAGTAGAAAGGCGCCCAGAAAAGACGGAGAATATGAGCTCCGGAGCCAATAGTTTTAATGGAAGGTCTTTCATTCAAGTCATGCTTTTTCAACCCCTAAGGGTCAACGATGAAATCCTAGAAGGATCTCCTTTTGTTCAAACGAAATACCTTACGCACCCGTTGTTATTATCCTTTGTTCTTATATCGACCATTTCCTTTTTATTAAGGATAATTCGGATTCAAGACGTATAAAAATGGGGACCGGATTCGCTTATATCTTGAGCAGGAAGTCGTTATTCTGTAGAAGAAAAAGAACACAAAAATTCTGTCCAGCCTGGGGGATTTTAAGCGTTCTTCCGCTCATGGTCAATTGTGCGCGGTTGGGAATGTTAAAGTCTTCATTTTCATAAAAAAAGAGAAAGTGAAAATAATCCTGAGGGAAAATATTGTGGTTTATTTTATATTTCTTTAACTTCTGGGGTGTATGTTCTCCCTCCATATGAGAAATGTTCTTTTGAAAGGAACTTGAATTTCATTTCCTCTCCGGGATAGGAACATAGAGGGTGGAAAAGGTTTCCCCCATATTCATAAGGTTTGTTAGCCTAAAAGCACATCCATGGTTTTAAGAAAGCAATATCGGAGGCATATTTTCGACGTAACAAAATAATGAAAGTTCCTTAAATAATTAGGGTGTCGACGAAGGACAAATTGGAGCCAGATGGGGCACGGAGGAAGGGCGTCTAGTTTACCTGCTTCCAGGCTTTTCCGGGCCCTTTTAAACAAAAGCTTTCAAAGAGGCCTCGTTATGGAGAACCTTCACTAATAAGACTTGAAATGTTTTGACGTACACTCAAGTACTAAAAAATCAATTTAAAAAAAAATCTCGGTTTTGCATAAATTCAACTTGTTTTAGTATTCAGTTAAATTTAAATTCCGTCGTTCCACATGTAAAGCCTCCACCCCTTTTCTTATTCCATTAAAGGGTGGTTTGGAATGCGTTTAAAGCGAAGGAAATGGGAAAACCGGGGCTGGTTAGCGTTTCAAATAATTGTTAATCCCCGACCTTTCAAAGGGGGAAAAATAACAAAAATAAACGACCCTGAAAGAGGGTCTTTTCGCGGAAACAATAATATCCATCGGAGCCAATATTGAAATAAAGAGCCCATACTAAAGCTGACCGTAAATGGAGGGGTTGTTCTCTATTTCAAGTGGACCGTGCACGAATTCATCCCTATAAGATTTATCGGGGGAAAGATATAAACGTAAATCTTACCTTAACGACATACAGAAACAGAAGATATAAAATCAAGTATATTATTTACCTGACATAAAAAAATATATTTTTTTTCTTCTAAATAAATGATAAAAGCGTTTCGGAAAAGACAAACATTTGTTATTTCTTAGAAATAAATAGTAAAAATTTATGGTGGAAAATGAAGGGATTTTTCCTTCAAAGTTGTCTTATCTCGAGGAAAAAGTGTGAAGTTAGTCAAACAGGATGTGGAAAAGGGTGTGAAGTTTCTTAGATAGCAAGTGTGTGTATTAGTCCTCCGTGTTGGCTAGGAGCAAACATTGGGCTCCACGCTCACAATGGAAAAAAAGGATAAGGTTATCATACTGAAAAGACAAAATTTCCCTCTATTTCGTAATAAAAATGATAGTTTTTATTTGAAGCCATCAAAACAAAAAATGATAATGAATGAGAGAACTTGAAGATTCTCCATCTTTTCTACCCCTCTCTTCAAAGGGGAATTAGGAGTGTAATTAGATTTGGTAAGACGCGGAGGGCACTTAAGGTTTTCCCTCAGGGAATGGAAACGCCTGGCGAACAATTCTTACCCGCCTACCTTTTCGATCCTTTCTCGTTGTGGGAAGGAAATTTTTTTTACCACAAGATTTATTGAATAGGAGTGGAAAGTACTTTTAACGGTAAAAGACTATAAAAATTGAAGGACAAAAGGTACTAAACTGTCTTAATTTTTCAAGGAAACCGCAAGGTCTTAATTAAAAATATGCTTTTTATCTCTCTCCGCAAATACGAGATAATTTTTCATCTCTCAGCAAAGAGCATTTAAGACAAATAAGTACTAAGAAATTAAAGAATTAGCTGTTTTTAAAAGAAACTTAAATTGTCGCCGTCTTTTTAACAGATTTTTTTCTCTGAAGTACCGCGATCTTCCGGGAAGAAACTTAAGTTGTACCACGGGAGCATTTTCTTTAAAATTTTATCAAGTTTTTGAATTTGCTCCCGATTTACAAAATATTGACTGTGGTTAAGGAAAAACTTTCCTAGCTTTCAGCTTCATTAAACATTCATAAATTTAAATAAAAACTCGCTTTATCGATTTTTCTCATTTTAAAATTAAAAATTGACGCTCTTTTCTGCTGTTCAACATTTTTAATTAAAAAAAATTAAATTCTAATTGTACAAATTAACTCATGTGGCTTATTTTTGTCGCTACGAATCAAAAGAATTCAAAGGAGAGTATAAAAGGAAAAAAACAACCTTAAATCTTAATTAAAGAACAATAGAGATGAAAAGCGAAGCGTGCAATCCGGTTTTGAACAAAAGGATTAAGTCTTTTTATTTTTTCACAAGAACGATTTAAAAAAAAAAAGGATTCATGTATTTGAATTTCGAATCCGACGACGGTCAACGTTCTCCTTTGCCTCTCTCAACAACGAAACATCAAAGGAGCTAAAAGTCCACGTGGAAAAAAATTGTAAATAAAGCCTCTCAGAGAGATATAAATATTTACCTTCGATTCTAAATTGTTCTTTAAATTCAAACTTGTCTTCTTTTCAAACGAACCAGTCTTTTTATAAGCTACCTTTCCGCTCAATAAACTTCAAAATTGTAAAACTTTCTATTAATTAGTTACGCCGCTTCAGTAGTAAGAAAATGTAAATATTAATTGAGCCGAAGAATTTAATATCGTCAGCGTTCATAACAGGGAAAGAACGTCAAAGGGATTAACAGCTCAGCGAAATACTTATAAGATTAATTACGACGGATAAAGTTAAGCGGAGAACCCCCTTATTAAAAGCAGCCTCCCATATGTATCTTTCAGTGGTTTAAAAAATTTTAAAACACACATTAATTATTATAAAGCAGCACATAAAACGCTATAAAAAATTTCAACTAAGATTAGAACCCAGGACCCTTTAATTATCATTTAGCGCGCTAAATCCAAGGGCACCCGCCGGGACTAGCCAAAGACTTATGGACTTACGGATCAAATTGAGAGGTTTTAAGTTCGAAAAAACGGAGGGAAATCTGAAGGATTCCTTTAATTAGAAGGAACAGATCAAGGGAGGTTCATAAATAGAACACTTGAAAAAAGGTTAAAAGGCGATAGCTACATTGATTTTCCATTTTTTAGTTTAATAAAAGGTTTGAATTTTAAAGGTATAAAATAAAGAAGTTTACTGTGAATTTTAATTAAAATTTTTATAGTTTTTTCACTAAAAAGTAATTTTTTTCTAATATTCTAGAACTCATAAAGGCGATATTAGATTTGGAGCCAGACGGCGCCCAAGAACCTTTTTTTTACCATTTTGTATGGAAAAAGGGAATACAATAAACTAATTTTCAAAGTTCAATATTTTTGATTAAAATTGATGCAAACCACAATTAACTTAACGAGTACTCAACATTTCTCCGAACATAATGAGCTTCAAATTGTCTCAGCACTTCGAACAAGAAGGCGAAAATGATATATGGCTTCACATACGCTTTTAATTAATGAAAACAGGCGAAATTAATACGACAAACGTCGGTGAATACACAAGAAACATCGTGCTCAACATGTTGATTAAACGGTATTTTCTCGCTAAACACTCCCACAGGATAAGACAATAAATGGAAAATCCGTCCTCGCTCAAGGGAATATGAAATGGCACAAATCCTTCATTCTCAAAGAGCATTGGTTAAATGTCTATATAGTATTTATGAATTTCCTTTACGGTGGGTGGCCTTTTGGTGAAGGGAATTTAAGGGATTTTCCCAGGCTGAAGACGAGGAAAGCCTTTTTGAAAGGGCGAAACACAAGTGAAATCCGAGTTGAGGTTTTAAATAATAGAGTTTCCTCTTTTAATTGGACCTCTTTTAAATAAAACTTGTATACGAGTCATTCACAAAAAGAGATTTTGCGGACGAGAAACAACTTTTAACAATAAGCAATCTCCCAGTGGTAAACTTCCCTGCCCAAAATAAAACTTGCAGGGGGAAAAAAGAAGCTTTCAGAAGGTAGACTTTTCACTTTTTGTTTAGATGGCTGTATTATTTATTTTTATAAGTTTTAAACGATATAAAAAAGTGTCTTATTTTTCGCTCCTATTTAAAGGACGACATATAATCGCCATAATCCGATAAAGGAGAAACCGGTTTTTGGTGATGTCACGCGATCATTCAGGTTTAACTTATAAACGTCTTTGATTAGTGATGATCGAATTTAAAACAACCACTTGTTCATGTAGGATATACAGGATTAAGATGTGGGGATTAGAGAAGATCAATGGATAGAATTAATCCTTAACCCAGGAGAAAATTATTGGGTAGACGTCGTGAGAATAAACAGCCTCCACAGTGAGAACGGCAAACCGGAAAGAGCGTAAGGATAGGGTTTCCATTTAAGCTAAAATTAATGAGAGTCTAATTGTAGAACTGTCTCCCACAAAAATACCACTTTATTAATGGTCGTTTGAACGACTTTATTTTAAAGAGGGGGGAGACGCGCGCCGACTTGATGGGAGAAGGGGTTGAATTCAATTATTTAAAACGGCCTCTCCACCTCACCCTCAGGCCTCTTTTCTACTCTTACCGCCCCGCAACTACTCAATTTAGCGTCGGATAAGAAAAGGGAGCTGTCTGAAGGCGGAGAAAAATGAGGGAGGCGCCAAACCGTTGAACAATATACGCGGTATATAAATACAGTGCGAAGCCATTGTCTGACGCCCCACATTCCACCCCACTTTTTTTCCTCGTAATATTCATGAATCTTAAAAGAACGTATATTATTGAATATAGATAAACACTGACACTTGATTTTTCTCTACGTTAGCCATTTTCCCCTCTTTCAACTCTCATAAAAATGTCATGATAAAAAAATTGAAAACATTTCTAAAAGATTAAACTTTCGGATAAACTTAAAATTACCTTTGTAATTCCGCTGCTTCATTTTGAAATTCAATTTAATATAATCGTTCCCTGAAGTAGCTGAAACAAAAAGAAATTAAAACATTAGAGAGCTTAATAAGCGTTTGTAGATAACAGTTGAACAATTTGTAGAAACTCATCTGAATTTCCTTCTCATTTGGATGATAGTTGCACCTTTAGAATTTCCCAACAAACGGCTCATTGAACATAAGGAGAGTTTAACATAGAAAGGCTTTCAAAACTACTTGATTAAATTGAAACCGGCCCGGAGGACCATTTAAGAGCCGTATAAATTTTATTTATAATACCAACAATTATAAAAGGGAAAAAAATCGCGATAAACGACCTGAAAAAATTCGATTAATTGGCCACGTTGCTTTGAGGGGCATTTCAACAAAGGGGGAGCCTTCAGTCTAAAAGGTGTAATTAATTTTCCAATCTCCCTCCTTCTGCATAATTTGATTCAAGTAGATCTAAGGTGATTAAAAATAAAGGGAATTCCTTTAACAAGGGTAATCATTGCACCATTAAAACTTTTCGATCTCGGGGGAGAAGAAAATTACCATTCTTTCTATCTTAAGAAGTAACAAACGTTTGTTTGCAACTTAAAGGATTATAAAGAGAAGAAAACATTATTTCCTTGATATCAAAGCAATGTTGCTTTGACCTGTCAAAAAAATAATGAAAACCAATAGGTAGAGTGGCTCTACCTCTTGAGGAACCGTGGCAACAGCTTGTTTCCGGCTTCCCGCTGTATCTATAAAGTTTCTCTGGGGATATAGGCACAGAAAAAAGATAGAAATGACTGCGATAGATGGAAGCTCACCTGACGAATATTTCCAAGCCGAAACGAGTCGTGAGATACCCGATATCACAGTCATTTCCTCTATGGAGGGTCGATTCTTCTTTTTTCTCATTTTATTCTGAATTTGTGATTCTAAAATCGGTATTTTTTAAAGAAGACAAATTTGAAGTGGCAAAGATCGAAAATGGAGCTTCTGTTCAAGTAGTAGAGCGTGAAATTGTTTCGCTGCGATTCAATTTTACCAACTCGCCTCCAATACGGGAAACATTTTTCCCCTAACAACATTCTTCCCTTGATTGAATAATTAAATCCGAAATCCTATTACAAAACTAATTTCCGTAAATAAACTGAACTTGATTTTAAAACGGCGAAAAAATGTATTTTTGAAATTCAAATTCATTTTTTTTTCTCTTCTCTCTGTAAAATAGGAAAATGAATAATGTAAACGTTTCATCAGGGTGAAAGAGGCGGATTCAAAACGGTAGAGGTCACTTTGTTATGGCTAAAGCAACCCCCTCCGCAATGTTCCTCTTTCCCTATACTCGGAATATAAATGATCTCAAATCTACTGCTATCTCAATTCTCTTTGTATAAAAAAATTATCCTTCGATAATTTACGATAAAGAATAATGGAGTACGCGGACAGTGACGTCATTAGTCAAGAGATGAGACAACAGAGACTTTTCAGACTTCAGAAGTGGGATTTTTAAGGCTTTTTATTTAAAAGGGATGTTCCGGAAGGAAGGAAATTCTTCGGCATAAGAACATTTTTAAATTAATATTCTGGGAAACATAACAGGAGACAGAAAATCGAATATGTCCAACTGGTTTTAACATTTCTCTCAGGAGTTTCGAATCCACGAACCAACTCGTCGTCGAACTAAACGGACTATAAAGTTATCAAGCTTAATTAGTTTTCATAAATCCATTTCCGCCCTTTGAATATAAGCTGGTTTCAAATATCTAACCCGCGTTTTTTTCTTTTGAAGTTTCCCTTCTAAAAGATGTTGTATTTTGACATTTAAAATAAAACAAGACAATTTATTAAAAATTCTGTTGTTGTAAATCTTTAAAAATACACGCTTTTAAAAAAGATTCAGAGAGACTGAATAAAAAAAGTCTCGAGTTGGCAGTGAACTCTACTTCCGGACTCCCATTCAAGATTTAAGGTGGCCTTATTATTTATAACTGACTTAAGAGTTACTTTTTTATTTATAGGAGTCTAAAATGATACTTGAAAACCATTAGGAGAAATATCGTTGGTGCTTAATATTCATGTAGGGATTTGTGAGAAGGTGAAATGAAAAATTTAAGTTTTTTCGAAAGGAATAAAGAAGAGTTTCGTTGAAAGGGAATGTTTAAAGTTAGCCTCCAGTTCTTTATTATAATCGCAAAGAGGCACCTTTTGTTGTTTCTATCTCTTCCCTCATTGTTTAACATTAAAACCCGCCGGAATAATTAGGATGAAGGGGGAAAGAATCCTGTAAAAAATGCTAATTTACAGGAAGCATTTCTGAATACTCCCTAAAGGGGGTAAGATTTTTTTTGTGTTTTTCTTAATTTCTTTCGGAACGTTTTTCGTTTTATGAATGTTAAGTAAAAATGAGTAAAAAATAACAAAGGATGAGGGTTAAATATGAATGAAAACCGTCAGGTTATGAAATATGGATCTGAGATGAGGATGAATGATGCAAAAGGGTTGAAGTTCGTTCGTCCTGGGATTTACGCGGATTCAAGGCGCGGTCTTGAGACGGTGGGAGGCGGTAGGAAAAAAAATGAGAGATGAAGTGTAAAATAACGCTCAATCAAAAACTTAAGTCAAATCAAAAATATTTTTCCCTGAGTGGGCGAGTCCTAAAACTAATGTTTAAGCCGAGTTTGGAGTTCAAGTTGGCCCCCTGTCGACTCAAAGGGAAGTTGGTTAAATGCATTAGATACACTGTTGTTGGAAGTTTGAATTAATCATTATGAAGTGTGTATACGTGTGTGTTATTGAACCCCTTCAAGTTTCGTCACATCGTATCAAAACTTGAGCGAAAATGCTTAATTTATTGATGTCAACGTTAATAATTATAACTTTTGCTGTTGTTACCTGAGTTTTGTCCGATTCGTTATAGAATAAACAAAGAGAAACCAAACCCTGCGGTTTTCCACAAAACTCGCGACCAACTTAAATTAACCTATTGAATATCAATTTCTGAATTGAAAATAACAAAAGGTTTAAAAAAGATTTTAAAAAATAAAAGAGATAAAGGAATGTGGGGAAGTATGAGTTATTAGGAATGGAGGTTCTAATGACCAGGCGGGACATCTTTCATTGTGTCCCGTCCATTATCTTCAGGTTAATGCGCCGGTGAAAAAGTGGAGCTCCTTATATTTTTCTATGCAAAGTAGCCCCGCGGACCGGATTTATGCTTTTATAAGGTATATTTCAACACAAAATATTCTCGGGGTTGACATCCCGCCACTAAAATTAACCATCCGAATGCAAATTTAGGCTTTCTTAATTTCTTAGATGAGAGATCTGTCGGAATTTCCCAGGATGGAAATTCGCCGCATTGTCGAGACCCTCTATTCATGCATTGAATTTTCGCCTCGAAGAATGTTGCCATTTTAACGAGGGGTTCTCAGAGTTTATCGCTGTGCATCTCTTGATTCATATCCCCCTATTTATCTTGCTTCTTTGTCTCTTCTCTCCTTTTCTGTTATGAACAAACGGGATAAACACACAAGGGAAATTAACGCAGGAGGCGAGGATATTATTAACAAAAAAGAGCCTAATGAAAATAAAACCGGATTAATGTCCGATTTACGATTTAACATTGTAAATTTTCTATTGGGATTAAGCCAAACCCGGTTTGTCATATGTATCTCCCTCTCTTTCTATTCTGCTTTTATAACCCTCTCACTCTTTCCACCTCAGCATTCCTGGCGCTTCCCCACCGCATTCTTATGTATTTATAAGGAGCCACGTGTAAAAATCTCACAAAGGAATTCAAAAATGTCAACAGCCGAAATTAACACTTTTTCATCTTAGAGGAAAACGACATTTTAAAATTTCAAGCATCAAATTTCTTTTTTTTTTTAATATTGTAATAGACGAGAGTGGGTGTGAAGGCGCCAGGGCTTCAACCTGCCCCACTTCTTACGTTTTTATTTATTTTCTAAAACATGTTTTTCTCATTAGGTACAGCTCAAACTGGCAAATTTTCAAATCAAATCATTATCTGCTTTTAGAAAGTCAAAAATGTAAAGGGAAATGTGAGGTTTTTTAGAAAAATGATTTTTATGAAGAAATTTTAAAACATCACAATCCTAAACGGATTAACGTAGAACAAGACAACTTAGGTTTTTCACAGTTTATGAAGCCGACCTAATTTTTTATTGACATGATGTAGCCTCCCCACAGTTGTAGAAATTAAACAGTTCTCCATAAACAAAGAAAATAAATAAGAAAAACCCACCTGTAAAATTATTCCAAAAAATTAAAATGAGATTATAAAAAATTCGATGTTTTTAGTGGTTTTTAATTTATTGGTTCTCGGAGAAGGTAGACGACGTAGGCGTCTTGTGGCATTGGAATGTGCCTCACTAATAAAAAAAAACACCTTTTTTTACTAAACCTGATCTTTTTTCATATTGAAAAACCCGACAGTGTTAAACTTTTGTACATGCAAGAAAAAAAAAATCGTCAAACTTCCCAGATAAACACAGATAATGTGGCAAGTTTAAATTAAAAATGTAAATCGGTCCTTTTTTTGTTTAGAGTGCACTAATTAAAGATTGATCCCATTGGAATTGCTTATATAGCGGGGCGGAGCCTGTTGAATTAAACCACACACACCACTTTGTGTTCCATTAGTGCAATGAGGGGATAGCATGTGATTAACTTGCCCGTGAATAGATGATTGACTACACTTAGAAAATGGTTAATATACGATATCCCTATATTTTTTTTGGAAGGTTTAGATTCACAGCTTTGATAGAAAGACGCAAAGGGTTTTATTTCGTGACTAACCTACACTAGAAGATGATGGAGTTCGAATTTTTTTGAGGATATTTTTTTTTCTCACGAGAGAAATTTTTTTTGCCGCATTCAACAAAACAGAACATGAATAGTGGAAGTTGTCATTTCGAGTGTTTCCGAACGAAAATCCCAAAAATCATTCCCAAATACCAGCTGTCATTAATATTTTAATGACCTCAGAAAATCCATATTTTACGGACAAGATCAAAAGCTGTCAACATCGTGGATTATATTCAGATAATTAAACAATTTGACATTTTTAAAAATAAATTCAATGATTGTTTATGGCAGTGGGAAATGAGTGTAATTTTCGGAGGTAATTAGAATGGATTCCAGGATCCATAAAATATTGAATAATGTATAGATTGACCGTGGTCTTTATGGGTAAAAGGTTCGGGGAAGAATGCCCCGGTCCAATTCCGCCGATATACGCAAGAGCCGTACGGGGGCTGCTTCTTTTTTTTTCACTCTTCTCCGATCCCCCCCTTAAACTCTATTCCTCCTGAACCTGTTCCTTGCATACCACGCCCGCTCTTATTTCAGATTCCATTCCCGTGACTCCACAGCAATAGAGCGTTATTGTCTACGTCTCTAAACTAACTGTTCTTCTACACGTAGCTACTTTAAAACGGGCGATAAAATGTATGAAAATTGAAGCATAAATTTTTCCCCCAAAGGTACTTTCTAAGTTTTCTACAAGAACATTAAGGATGGAATTACCACACAAAGTTTAAATTGAGATTGATAAAGGCAGTTTCATTCACTAAATTTTAAAATAGTCAAAGAAAAATGTCTTTGTTTACACAATAAAAAAGAACAATCATAAAAACTGGCTTCCATAAAGGCAAAACAATAAAGTGGTTTTGAAAAGTAATAAAAAATAAACAAATCAGGTTCTGGAAAACAAAGAAAAATTTTAAAAGTCAAATTACGAAAATAAAGGCTAAGATTACCTTACGACAGACTATCCATAACAACGGTTTTATACTGAAGGGATTTTCCTTTCTCTATTCCCTTTTTACCTGCCCTAGAGTCCTTCTCCCCACCACAAATTAAAACGCCGGCACCTCCTTTGGAGCCTCGCCAACTAATCTTTAAAAAGACGCCTTTTGTTCTTTTATATTAGAACAAAAAAAAAATAGTTTCCACTAATTTTCTGCTTAATGAAATTAATCCAACAGTGTCTCCACTACAGGAAAGCCTCTTCATCTTGCCAATCCGTGCGATTTTATGGGAAAAAACAATGAAATTATTTTAAAAAATCCAATTAAAGACAATTGTGAAAAATGATTGCGTTCATAAAGCGGGGAATATACTTGACCTCAGCACTTCAAGCAATGTCAACACATTTTTGTTCCAAACTCTGCACATTCATAAACACGAGAGGGTTTTTTATAAATGGAACAAAAAACCAACGAAACATGTTGTTTATTGTTATGGACTTGCTAAGTAATGAAAAAAAAGAAAGATGAAAATTTTTTTAAAATAAAATATATTAGACGTCGGCAGCGGTATTTAATGAGTTCTTCATTTAAACATTTTAATTTTCAGCCTTTTTTTTTCTAAATTAATAAATGGCAAAGAGAAGAAAATTCCGTCTCTCATTTTTTTTAAAAAGAGTTTTTTTATGCTTGAAATATAATAAATAATTAATAATTTAGTAAGAAAACATTTTCGTTAAAATATCTCAGGAGAATATTTATTATAAGAACCGAAGTTATAAATCTTTACCTCATAATGAACGGCCCGGTGTAAATTACATTATATATCAAAGAATAGAAATTTCATTTAAATTCAATTAAGGGCGGCGAACAATGGTTTTGAAAGAAAAAAAAAAAAGAATAAAGCGTTGACGTCGTCGTTTATTTTATGTCCCACCGTGTCAGAGTCGTTTCAAAGTGGCGGGCAACAATGGTATAATGACAGAGAACGTTTTGGTACACGGAGAAGGAACAAGAGTAATTTTTTTCTCCCGAGGGGATGACCCGGGTTGAAAGTGGTGATGGAGTAAGAAAGGTATTCGGGTCACGAGCTCGTCGTACGACCTTCTCAAGACATCAAACGGGCCCTCAAGTATTGCACCTATATTGAATATAACGCCATTCACGATGCATATAAAAATAAAATGACCAGCAATTTTTTTTAAATTAAATAAATACATCATTGTTGGCTTTTTTTTAAATCTAAGAATACTCCAATTTTTACACATTCATTTTTTTTCGAACGTTAAAAAAATTTTAAGATTTTTAAGTGAAAAACACTAAGAAAATACAACATAATTTTATTTTGTAAAAGCTCGATTTGCTTCCCTTCCCTTGAGGTACAAACATTCTAAAAATTAAAAATATTAAAATATTATTCCCAACGGTTTTCATGTACATCAACGGATTAAATGTATATCAACATATTTTTGTTTTACAAAATCCTCAGAGCATAAATTTTTCAAAAACTAATTTTGAATTAATAAAATACCTAGTAATTTATTTTAATGTATTTATACTGGGGGAAAAAATGCAATTTATCAGCGTAAGTTGAATTTTCATTGGGCAATTTAAGCGTTATTAGGGTGAAACGTTAATAATTTTTTAATTAGAAGTGGGATAGCCATGATTAAAAAAAATTACTCACCTTAACTCTAACATTGTTTTATACGGGAAGCATTAGGGTTTTCCTGAAAGATAAAAAAGATTACTTAATTAATTTTTTTAGGATTTTACACATGAGCGAAAAAAAAAAAAAAATTTATAAAAAATTATTTAGTTAACGAGAGAGAATAAAAAAATGGATATTCCACGACCGGTTTCGGCGTAATACGCCTCGTCAGGCTATTTCCTCCTAGTTAGTTCACTACACCACCTCTTTTTATTGGCGAGATTGCGCCATCTCCCCCTTCTATAATTAAAAAAATTAGTAATCAACTAATTAATTTAAAAAATTGTTTTGTTAAGCTCGGTTTCGAAGAGAAAAGACCAAGAGGGGGCTCTCGCCATATTGATTTGCCCTCTGGAGACTTTGGATAACCTGTATAATATTTGCACCATGGGATAGGAGATTCCGAAATCTGTTTTGTGAGGCAGAAACGTTATCTTTTTATAATTATCGTTAATCAATAAATTCGAGTAATTATATTTAATTAAGGTAAATTTAAAATAATTTTTATGCTTATCTGGAGAAAAAGAAAAAGTAATTTACGGAATTTTAACACGAAAATAACTTGACAGGTTTCATTAAAAAAAACCAAGCTGTGGAGAAGAATTTCGCAATATTTCAACCGAATTTAATTCGAGATTATAACGTTTCATGGTTAAGGATAAGGACGGCACCTGTTATTAAATTTAAGTTTCCATTGTGGAAACAATTATGCCCGGCTGATCCCTTGAGTTAAGGAAGTGCGAGGACGGGGGAAGGAGGCAGATGGCTCAAGAGTGTTATTAAATAATTGTTAATGTGGATTCTGGGGTATGAGTACGGTCTTGATTTTAATTAAAGACACCCCACCTGCCCGAATCCGAGCTAATTAACTTTATGTGACAAAATATGAGGATAAAATTTAAAATGATTTTTGTTTGAATAAATTTTTTTTTGGGTTGCAGGAAGAAAGGTGTGAGTTACGACTGTAATTGATGAATCCCTTCACTGTTTACAGTGAACGCATAAATCTCTTTTTCTACAGGGATATTTCTCGATTCAAGTTTTTTTTCAACCCCCTTTTGTTTCAACTTTGTTGGTTTTTCTTCTCTTTTATTAATTTTTGGATTCAATTTCTCAAACCTTTAAATAATTCCACAGCAGTGGAAACCCTAAATCGTTTGAAAAACTGTAATTTTGTTGGCCAAATTCTAATTTTCCTACTTTACGAAGAAATCAAAACTACTGCATTCAGCTGATTACAATCTACATTTTGATTTTTAGGCCCCAAAGTCGGTTTCATTTAGCATAAAACGTGTGGGGTCGATATAAAAATTTTAATTAGTACAAGGGAAAACAATAAATCCGTTTGGTGAAAACGCCTTTTTCATGACAAACACGATCCTCATTGATATGTGCGATATACGTTTGAACGAACCATTAATATTCAGGTTTAGAACTGCCACATTCCTGGTAAAAAAAAAGAGACATTGCGCGAAAACAGTTTGTTTAGAATATTTGAGCGTTAATATAGGCTTGAAAGCGCTTTTAAGGGACACAAACGTGATTTTGAGACCGTCATCAATTTTGTATCGGAGGGGAAAAAGGCACGAATTCTTTCGCACACGTGTTCTCGACGATGCATCTGTTCCCGAATATCGAGAAGGAAATGTCTGTTTCATATTAGTAGTTTTCAAGATGTTTTTAAAATGTATAAATTTAGTATCAGCCAGTTTGGAAAAGATAAACAGTTAGAAACATGAAAAATAGTGAGCATGGGCGGACTTAAGGTGGGATGACTGGGTGGCTGGGGGTAAGGTGACCCAATTTCAAAGCGACTCGCTGATAAAACGGCACAAAACCTGGTAAAAGATGTTCAAACGCCCGAATACCAAAAAAAAAGGATGCTTCCAAACCAAAACTCGGTAAAAGATAGTTAACTACTGAACGCCTGATTACATGGCTTTTTTTGGACCAGAAAATCAAAGAAAATGACCAAAAAATATGTTTAACGCCCAAACACCAGATGAAAGGTGTTTCTACACCGGAAAATCGAAAAAAAAACCACCTAAAACCGGGTAAAAGAGATGATAAACGCCTAAACGCCAAATAATACGGGTTTTTCTTGAGCAGAAAATCGAAGTAAACGAGCAAAAACCCGGTAAAAAGAAGTTGAAAGCCCGAAAATGTGATAAAAAGCGTGTTTCCAGACCGGAAAATCGAGGCAGTTAAGTAGGTAACACATGAATCTTCTCGTGAAAAATGATTTCAATTGATTCTGGAATCCTTATTAAATAAAAAAAGTCAACAAAGTCTACAGTGTAATGTTAAATATTTGTCCCTATATTGGAAAAAGAGAAATAAGAAATACCTTACAGAAAATATCAACCATTTTATTGTATACCTCAAGCCATCATTATTTAATGGCTTTTCCGAGAAAAATAAACTCTTAACATTTTAAAGGTTTCCTCGTGTTCAATTTCACAATACATCAGAAAAGAGAGAGAAAAAGTTTTTGGAAAAAATTAGAAAGATGGTTTTTTTTTAACGCTTTATAATAAACGTGAGTAATACGGTTTAAATCACCTTTAACGAACTCTGTCGTAAACGTTTAATTGAGAGAGTTAAAGTTATATTCTCTGACGTAAAATCCCTCGGGGATCCCAATTTTTATTCTTCCCTTTTATAAGGGCCTAAAAACAATCAACAAAACATATTTTACAAGTTTTTGCCTGGAGATAAACTCTTTTCATTTTATTCGTCATTAGCTTATTTTTTTGGGGAGGATAATCTAAATGATAAACGCGTTCCAGAAGCTACAAGGGAATCCACTTCAGGAAGGAGGATATCAAGTGCTAATGAAGCATGTAGCTTTCACTAGGGTCCAGTCGAACATTAATCGAATCCTCCAACATCAAAAAGGATCGTCCTTTTACAGGGGAAAAAATTTAGATATTTAGTTTCAAGATGTCTAGGAAATGAGTAATGAATGTAGGCGTGTGTGGGACGATATCCTTGGTTGTTAGGGGCACAATGTAAAACGAAATGAAGAAAACTTATATCCATATAAAGTAACAAGATCTATTTGGAATACAGACAGCTAAAATATTAAATTATCTGAGTTTTAAACACCCGAAATCCAAGCGGAAGTCCGAGCTATCCAGTAAAGCTAAATAGTGAGGAGGCGAAGAGAATAAAAGAGGTTTATTGTAAAGTAGGTTAATATCATTATGTAGCAGGAAATAATGATTCAATTTTAGGAAGAAGGGGGATTTCGTAGCGAACTGAGTTCCCTCGAAACGATGAAGTCACGTCTACGTTATATACATGTCATCTAAGTAGGGAGAGTTTAATGTCGTCATTTTCCCCTCCTTAAGTAGTAACTCCGTGAGTGAACTGCTCTCGATCGACTTCACCCCGCAGGGCGGGGGTTGACAGTTGGAATTTACGGCGTCGGTGATTTAACGATGATTTATATCTTTCTTTGGGAAGGGAAAAGGGGGCAAAAACGTGAGTTGATTGCGTTTAAAATCGAAAACATTGAAGGGCGCAATAAAAACTTTTTAAGTCGCCAAGAATAATAAAACGAGTCAGGGAAGCCATAATCTTTGTCGGGAGCATTAGAAAACCACGAGATCCAATTTGTTAAAATCGGCTTACCGGTCCCTTTTAGCCAAAGTAGCTTACACTCTCGACTACTTCCGATCGTCCAATCGGAAACAGATTCTGTCAAACGCGGATATCAATAGACCGATTTTATTTTAAACTCTGATTTAATTAAGAGTTGATAAGGGTGAGCGATCGGTGACGTGAAAAAAGTGTTATTAAAACGAATATGTTGTGAATCTTGTTGATCATCAATCACAGGGCATGTCGTAGACACTCCTCCCCGCCGTCCTCGACCCTTCCCTTTTCACAAGCCGACGTCGTCAGGCCCTTATTAAATTCAAGCAGGTTTTATTACATTTTCCTTCAATCACTTGTTCGGTCCTCTTTAAATCACATCGCACGTCAAGGTGATATATTCATACGCAAAGCTAAACATTATTTTTAAAAATTGAAAAATCGTAGGTGGCGTTAAAAAGAAGCCGAGGTGAAAATAGTTACGCCAGTAATTTTATAGTCACGTATGCACGAAAACGGTCGAACACACGGAGGTCTTTATAGACATGAAATCAAATTAAAAGGGGATTTCGTAGGGGATTTCGTAGCGAACTGAGTTCCCTCGAAACGATGAAGTCACGTCTACGTTATATACATGTCATCTAAGTAGGGAGAGTTTAATGTCGTCATTTTCCCCTCCTTAAGTAGTAACTCCGTGAGTGAACTGCTCTCGATCGACTTCACCCCGCAGGGGGGGTTGACAGTTGGAATTTACGGCGTCGGTGATTTAACGATGATTTATATCTTTCTTTGGGAAGGGAAAAGGGGAAAACGTGAGTTGATTGCGTTTAAAATCGAAAACATTGAAGGGCGCAATAAAACTTTTTAAGTCGCCAAGAATAATAAAACGAGTCAGGGAAGCCATAATCTTTGTCGGGAGCATTAGAAAACCACGAGATCCAATTTGTTAAAATCGGCTTACCGGTCCCTTTTAGCCAAAGTAGCTTACACTCTCGACTACTTCCGATCGTCCAATCGGAAACAGATTCTGTCAAACGCCGGATATCAATGGACCGATTTTATTTTAAACTCTGATTTAATTAAGAGTTGATAAGGGTGAGCGATCGGTGACGTGAAAAAGTGTTATTAAAACGAATATGTTGTGAATCTTGTTGATCATCAATCACAGGGCATGTCGTAGACACTCCTCCCCGCCGTCCTCGACCCTTCCCTTTTCACAAGCCGACGTCGTCAGGCCCTTATTAAATTCAAGCAGGTTTTATTACATTTTCCTTCAATCACTTGTTCGGTCCTCTTTAAATCACATCGCACGTCAAGGTGATATATTCATACGCAAAAGCTAAACATCAATATTTTTTAAAAATTGAAAAATCGTAGGTGGCGTTAAAAAGAAGCCGAGGTGAAAATAGTTACGCCGTAATTTTATAGTCACGTATGCACGAAAACGGTCGAACACACGGAGGTCTTTATAGACATGAAATCAAATTAAAATACCAACTAGTCTAGGCAACGACGCCCTTTTCGCTTCCTAAAAAAAATATTTTCTTTCCCAAAAAATTATTCAGATAAATAGCTTGAAAAGGTGAGAGTTTGACAAGTCGTTCCCAAGGTAGTTAAAACAAAAGAGGTTTACTTTATGGTTACTGTAACACGAAAAGCTTTTTGCCTCTTCTATTTTTTAAAATAAAACATTTTAAAGATTCCATTTATAACAGGATATTGTCCGCCATAAGTCATTAAACGATGAGCTTGAGTTGCTCTTGGTAATGGGAATCTTGAAATTATTCGAAGTAATTTGTTCTAATGACATATCCGCTTCATTTGATAAAATAAAAAGCCCTTATAACGGTTAATAAACTTACGATAAAATTACAAAAGAGGATAAAAAAGAACAACGTAGGATAAACCAAACAATAAGATAAACCGGAGAATTTCTTCTTAGGCGTAGGTTCAGTGTAAACAGGACAAGACGGTATCAAACTTCAGAACCTCCTAAACTTTAAGCTAACTTTTTACAACGGTGAAGACTAACTCGTCCCGTCGGACTAGTATTGATTATTTGTGTTATTTAGTGAGTATTTTTTTTTGTTCGCTATTTTCTTTGATAATTTATTAAGTGGAAGATCAAAGGGTTTAATAGTTAAAAGTTGGTAATTTACGGAGGGGAAAATACAGCCCTGTGAAATTTAAATGAGAGAATCAAGGTTATTTTAAATAAATCATTTAGTGTTAATTTAAATTTCGGCGCCGAAACTGATGTAAATGCGGCCTAATGTGGAACTACATTAGTATTGGCTTTTAATGACGTCATTACTAAATATTTTTGAACGAAAAACTGAAAGTCATTAGCAGAAGTTATGCTAACTGTAGGTGATCTTGACAGAAAAGATAAGAGAGGGATTGGTACAAGGGGAAGTAATTTTCGTAACGATCCCCCATATCCCTAATTGTGAAGATAAGGAGGCATTAGGCATATTTTACGGAAAGACGAGACACAGAAGGTAGAAATGGCGAAAGATTCTTTTCTCAGTTCCATAAAAGCGGGGATAAAATCCAATCTGGAGATTAGAAGTTGGTAATAGGAAGATTTTAGACTGATCTGGAGGGGTTCGCTCAAAAATCTTATCTTCACCCCATTACCGGGAAAAAGGAGACAACGTTACATTTTATACACCTAAGAACATTATTATTTTCTAAACTTCTTATCTTCTCCACATTTTTATTACATAGCGATAACGCATTTTTTTTGGTTAAATCAGTGTTAAATTTACCTCGATAATGAATCCGAGGGAGTAAAATTAAACGAATTTCCCAGGCAGTAACGAGTTTTACCGTAGTCGAAGAATACATTTGAATGAAAATGACTTTTCTGCCATGATAATTCCCCCCTTTTTATGGGCAACTCATTTTAAATTTTATAGGGTGATAAAAGATCGGACGTTATTCTGAATGTTCATTCTACTATTAAACCATTAAATTATTTAATTTGATTAACTAAAAAATTTGAATAAAATAAAGAAGATAAAAAATTTAGCGTAAGTTTATCTTTATGGTAGGCTGTAAAGTTTCATAATCTCTTTCAAACTTACGGATAAGTTTTTACTAGATATCATACAGTTTGGACGGATTAAAGGGGGAAACGAAACACACGTCAGAGACAGAAAAGCGGGAGAATCCCCGAGTTAAACTTAATATTATTTATGCTCGTCATTATGCAAATGGAAGGGAATGTAGAAGGGCTCTTTCGGTTGTAGAACAGCGGTTTCCATCGTTTTATCTTTACATAAGAGTATCTACTTAACAATAACACAGTTTTAAAAATGTAGAAGGGCGGGTGGAAGTTGCCACGGAAGTTTAAACTTGACCACTTTATTACAGCTACAGGTGTGTTCATCGTCAAAGTACGCATTTTTTAAAAGTTTATATTTGAAAAAAAGAGTATCTCTGTTTTGCTACATACTGCAACACTATAAACAATGGACAACTATAAAAGATGGGCGCTGGGGTGGAAAATCAATAGAGTTCATGTCCAGCGGAGTATAAAGCATTTTACCAACTTTTTAGTCGGTTTTTTTTTATTCACGTAATTGGAAGAGTAAAAATAAAAGAAAATATCGATTTTGTTGCCAGCTGTATTGAACGTGTAATTATTATGTAATTGGTGGGAGACTTCCTGTAAAAAGAGAGACTCGATAACGGTCAAAATGGTTTCGTACTGCGGCGTCACCAGCTGTGAGTGTAGAAGACCGTATTGTTAACTAAATCCAGCGTAGCGTTGGTAATCCTCTACAAATGGGATTTACTTGTTCAAAGTCAGTGCAAATATTTATACGTCTGTCGGCGAAAATCCTGGTTAATCAAAATAAAACGTCGAGTTTCAATTCATATAGGTTTCCAAGAATCAAAAAGCTCAAATTAGCCATAAGTTCATTAAAATAATACTTTTGGTTTTTTTCAATTAAAAAATGAAGAAATAAAACGAGAAAGAACAATGAATGAAAGACTAACAGGAAAGGTAGAAAAAAAGGGGGCTTTAATTACAGTAGAAAATGTCGCCCGGATGAAAGAGAATAGCGTGGATGTTAAAAAAAATTGCCGGTAAATTAATTGCGTTGCTTGGAAAGATCCTAAATGAGATTTAGCCTCGGAGTGCCCCGAGGGAATGGAGTATAAAAAAAGCGGAGCTTGTGGAGTCTTGAAGAAAAGTTATGTAGGAGGTTGATGGACCCAAGGGGAATGATGGATGGTTTAACATTTCGGTTACAGAAAGTAGCCTAGTTAAAACGACCCCTGTTTAAATGTAACTCGCCGTTTTGCATAGAGCATTTGGGAATCGGCCAAAACAGCTCTTTAGTCTGAAAAAGAGGAAATTCAGACAAGGTATTTAATGGAAAAGAAACCTTTTAACAAACTTTATGTCGACTTGTTGAATTTTTTCTTCAAATAAATTAGAACAAAAGTTTAGTTTGAAGAGCTTCCAAAGAAAATTTTCATAAACAGAAGGAACAATATGGCCAAAAAGTGTTCCGGAAAAATGCTACGGTGGAACCACAGACAAAGTTTAGATCGGTGTAGATCCATAATCGAATCGACCCTACGCGGTCTGCAAAACCCTTCACCAAAACCCGACGGAGGGTAACACAATAACTTCTTTAAGGAAGTTAAAAAGAGCGTCTTTGAAATCGAGAACAATACAGAGGCCACCCCTGGGAATTTACTGGATGAGAGGCCTAAGCCCGGTATAAGGGATATATTTTGTATACTTGAGCTCTATGAATAAAGTCTTTTGAAACCCTGGGCTAAATGTAAGAGGTGTACGAGAGGGTGTTTGGTATTCAGGAAGGTGAGAGACCAAGCCACCTATTACATGAAGCCAACCACCTAATGCATTTTATAATGAAACCCACCCTGTTTTGTTTCAGACGCAAAACTCAAGCATAAAATTTAAATTTTGAAATTAAAAAAAACTATAGAAGGGAAATTGTCGAACTCTGTGTTAAACAAGGGGAGATCTTAATTAAACGATATGATTTAATAAGAAAAGGTTTGTGGGAACTGAGATGACGGCAGAGAAGTTGAGGTCGCTAACGACCGTAACCCTTGTTTAAACTTCAACTTCAAGCATAAATGAATCAAAAGGACTACTAGTATTTTGGCCTTAAAATAGGTTTAACGTCAAAATTAGGTTAGGTTTCAACTTGATTATCACCAGTACCGTACAGAATATTGAATTGACTTTTTCCAATGAGAATAGTTCAATCCCCAGATGTGAGAGAGGAAAAAAAAAACTTGGTGCGAATTGTGAAATTATCCTCTCGTGTTCAATCATTTCCAGAAGAACGGAATCGATTGGAATGCTCTGAAACGGAAGGGTTATAAGTTTAGCCGTCCGAGAATCGCTCCGACAAGCTTTTCATCGCCATTGTCCGAGGAAACATCAGACTTTAGCTTGTACCGAAAAGCGGTCGGGGGAGATTTGACATGCGACAACTGAAGGTGGCATATGGCGTTACAACCCGGGTAGTTTTTTTCCCCGTCAATTTTATGTAAGGAATACCTGCCATACAAATTTTATTATTTCACACCACGCACCATAAAAAGTTTCATATTCTTTACATATTTGAAAAAAATATTAAAAACTCATTTTTTTAACAACCTATAAAAGCTCCGACATTTACAGCATGGTAATATTTAATAATAATGGACATTAAAAGTTATTATGTTTTATAAATTTTAAAAGCGTGAATAATGAAGAGAGTTAAATTAAAATCCACAAGTTTAAATTCAAATCTGAAAATAAATTCTACTTCAAAGTTGAGACAAGTTGAGAGTAGGTAAGACATGTAATATTTCGCTAGCCAGTGGATTTAGAGTGAACCCGGTGGGAAATTAGTAACTCAAAGGCATTCCTTGTACGATAACTTCACTAAGCCTTCTCCTGCAGACTTTTCTTCCTTATCTATGCAAAGAACGTTTTGTTTCGCTATTGTAATTTTCTCTCGAGAAGAGGATTTCTAAGTTGTTTTAAGTTGAATTAATTCTCTACATATCAGGTTTAAAAGTTTCCATTTCTAGTTTTTTAAGGTAAAAATTTATTGCAGTTGAAACAAGGAATGAAGGAGGAAAAAAAATGTGCTTTTTGGAGGACTCCCTTTTAATGGAGATGTCAGTCTAAAGACAATGGGGCTACTTTTTTCCTTTTTTTCCCCTCCCTCCTCAGCTCGAAAAACCGTGTGTCTCAGGACAGTAATCCGAAAGGGATGTGGACTCAAGCAAATGGTCGAGAAATCAATGGACTAGAAATACAAGTTGTATTTTTGTTTGTCTCCGAAGCCATTTCACGGATAATTAGGGCAGCAGCGTCTACGTGCTTGGCATCAACATAAGTCAATCAGACTTTATCAAGCCCAGAGATGTCGTCCACATATCAGATTTTCCCTTTTGCACTTCTAATATCAAACGTATAAAATTTTAGAGCTAAAACAGTAATTGGCCTAATACAGGAAGGTTCCAAGTTGTTAATGTGATACATGAGAGGATTTCATTGAAGTAGTTGGTCCAGCACTGCGGTCTCTAATCCGATGTTTATCGCCCTGTGAAAGGGAAAATTGGATTAAAGGACATACGAGTAGGTGACTTAGCCGCATATTAAGTTGCCTTTACAGCCGATTTCGAGAACAATCCGAGCCCCAAGGGAAATCCTCATTAATCCTTCTTTTTCCCCCCCGATTCTTTTCAAATTCATTGCTTCATAAACTCAAAGTAAATTAAAGAGACACCATTCATTTTACGATCCTCTGAATACAAGTTTTATAGTCTCCAGCGTTTGTACACGGCTTAATTAAGATCGGTCAAGATTGAATTTAGGCTTTGAATATTCATATAAGCGAGGAGATATGCAAGTGGAAATTTATTCAAATAAAAACACCTATGTACTGCACAGTCAGTAAAAGCTAGCAATTTTATGGAAAACAACGCCCTCATATTCTGAAATAAACATAAATAATCCGAAATACAATAATGGCTTTTACCATGATCAAACCACTGCATCCAGTATGTTAAATAGATTTTCAAAGATTTAACATAAACTGGTTGGCAATTGTTAATTTGTCATAAACTGACGGGAAAATGAGGGAACTATTCTAGGAAACGCGGAGCACACAAGCTTAAACATAAGGTTAATTAACCGGGATGTTTATTGTTCATTACGTCATGTATGAAATGGAAATGGTACGGAAAGGTTTTCAATTAGATGGGATTTCCTATAGGTAGGATTCAACCACCAATACGTGTATTTCTAGGTACACTCAGGCTTACAAACTGTTTCGCTAAGAGGCTTACATCGGATTAGTATCATTGCCTAACGAGCTGTACTTCACACTCTAATTTGAACTAGACATCATCGGAACGTTTTTGTTCTTAAAAACTATAATGATTCTATGACCGAATTTGCGTTGAATGGTGGAAGTCGGATAAAAAACAAGAAAAGGCTTTAAAAGAGGCCCCTCATCATTGCAGAGATCGTTTTCAACCGGTGCCGTTTAATTTCGGCCCTTCGTCCGTAAAATGCTACCCTTTGTGGCGAGAAGCTCATCTCAAAAGCATTTCTCGATATAATACGAAGTACAAAGCGGAGAGAGACTTGAAGCATGAGAGGTAGTGATACAGAATTTTTTTTTATTCTTTTAAGTAGTTTATAAAACTGCAAATAACTTTACCTTTTTTTGTAGGACTAAATGCATTGCCGTAAGTTGCTGGACCACTCTGTATTTTAAATTACTTAGAATTATGAATTTTAAAAAATGGTTTCTATCTATTTCATCCGCACCATTACTTGCTTATGAAAGGTTTCATTTTATCTAGAAGCATCGATGATTAAAAAAAAGAATTTATAAAATAGTCAACCGTGGTTTTTTGATCAATGTTTGAAAGTTTGAAAACCTCGAAAGCCAAACCGGCCACATTAATTCGAGAAAATGGAGATAAAGAGGTTAATGAAGGGCGAAAAGATCAATTCGTGGAGGAAAAGTCGAATCCCTGTGTGCATAGAAGGTTCGAGCTTTGCCTTAATAAGTTATTGGTCGGGAAGCAATATCGTCTCAGGGCTTTGATCTTTTGGCCGTAACAATGCTTTTAAGAAGGACTTAATCGCTTTCCAACTCCCATTTCAAAGGGAATCCACTAATTAACATCAAAACCGTCACAAAATTTCAATTTGATCTCGAGTTTATAAAAAATAAAAAGTTCAAAGGTTTTCTTATAAACAATTTTGAAGGATACTTGAAATATCAGATATTTACGGAACAAAGCGGTTTTTTTTTCTGTCGCTTGAAGGGTTGGTTTATCATGGCCTATGACAAAATACTCGCGGAACAACAAGAGTGTGATATATCCGGTGGATATAGAGAACATGACACCGCCCAGAATGGAGCGGCTGGAAGCTTTGGAAAGACTTCACTTCCTATAAAAAGGAAGTCTGTCTGGTTCTCACGCCCTACTTCCGTCCGAAACCCTTAACACCGTCTAAAATAGAGAAAACTATTTTTTATAAAAAAAAATAGGTGACATTTTTAGACGCAATTAGCGAAATTAGCAATTGCGAAGGTGAGAAAGTATTGATTTTTGAAAACCAATATGTGAATCGCTAAAAAAAATTGCTTTTCATCTACTGCTATTAAAGAACCAAAGTGAAAATCGGAGATAAAAAAATTGTCAAAGGGATCCCACTACCATTACGATTTTCGTATAATTCCCATTTTTGTCACGTCCGACTCATTAGCATGCTTTTGTCGGTTTTCACATCGCTTCTTGGACCCTTTCCATTAGTCGTAAATAACTTTCCGCGATTGTTTGGGTCGGTACTCAAAACATATTAGTGATTTATACACGACGAGTTATTAGCCATTATTTATGCCTAAGGGCGCGTACCTACGATTTATTGCATTCCACAAAGAGCCACCACGGGGACTTTGAAATGTCTTCCGAATATTCTCATGCTAAAATTTTCCGCCGAATCAAATTCGAAAATAAAAGAAGACTAATTTTAGCGACTCAATTTCCCAGCTAGAAATAGCCTTTAGGAAAATAAGGTTGGGGTTAAACTGTGCACGTAATGTTCGCGAAAGGCCGGGAGGTGACCAAGATAAAGGGGATTCACGTTTTCCTTAAAATATAATCAAAACAACGTTTCTCACACGCGAACTTGAACACGAATAGTTTATGTATCTTTCATTTAGCTTTAAAAATGAGCAACTTTAGATGAAAAGACAATAAAATAGAAAGAATGTAGGTCAAAAATAGGCTCACCCGACTTTTACCCCCGCCGTATAAAGAGACATATCTGATCAATGTTTGTTTTTTTTTTTTGCTGACGCAAGCCTATCGGCCATGATGGAAACGGCCAACGCAGACAGGTTGCGTAATAAAAACTTCAAGATAGGTAATTCTATTATGTGTTATTTATAAGCTAATTATAATTTATCTCATATTTCTTCCTGACGAGAAGAAAAAAATTGGATTAACTAAAACCTTATCGACGTGCATTAAAAAAAGTGTTTAAAAGCTTTTAATTAATTTTCTCATGATCTATGACATAAAGAGGTCAAGGGGTATAACAAGAATTAGCGGTTTTTTTACCCTACTATCGCTTTTAAAAAAGAGTTTCCTTTTGATAAATCCTCTAATCTGGGAAAAGCGAAGTTGCACTAGGGATTTAATTAACGAGGTCATGGAAGTACGGAAGATAAATTTCAGTAGAAAAACCTAAAGAAAATGTTCACAACGAGATTATTTTCCATTTTGGATATCCTTTGATCATCGAGAGTCATCAGCACTAAGCAAACGGCAAGAGCATTAGAATATTGTATGGTATCCTGCTTTGATCATAAATACAAAGTTCAATCAAACAGCAATAATATCATTTTAGACATTTTCCTTTCGAGGAAAAACTCCATAGCTGGCCCAGGGTAAAACTTTCTACGAGATGAAAAAAATTTTAAAACCTAAAATTATTATTTAAAAACACTTACCACTGTTTAAGCTTCGTCCATTGAAATAAAATCTGAAAATAAATAAAATTGTTAAAATGGTTGAATTTTTTAAGGTAAAAATAGAAATCTTGACTTTTTTAGAATCAGGTAAATCAGGTGTGAAAAAAAAAATCCTTTTGCCAATGTTTGATGTTTATCCCTGGTTTTCAACGTCGAGGCGTCCCGGGAATTTCAGCAAGTATGTATCCGTGTGTAGTAGACAGTTAAAGCCCTTCCCTCACATTTTTTCCCTCTATGCAAAAAAGCCTTCCTCGACGAAAAACTTTTCCCTCTCATACGTTCCAACTTTCGGAGCCGTTAACGTCACTTTTTAACACCACAAAAACGTTTTCAAGTAGAAGTTAATAAATTTTCAAAAAGATAAAATTAAAATCACGAATCGATTATTTTTGTCTTTTTAACATAAAAAGCTATGTTTCTAAGATGTTGAAAGCAACAGGTTCTTTTATGCTAGGAAACTATTTATTTAAGCACCCATGAACTGTTTTGTTATCATAAAAGGGAGGAAAAAATGTGCATACTATGGCGTGTACTTAACTTTTTTCAACGTCTTCTTTCACAATAAAAAGTTTAAAAATTGATTCTATTGTACAGTGAAACTTGTTTTTTTTGAAAAAAGGGCTTTTGATCAATTTTTCAAAGCCTTTTAAGGCGACGCCATTACGTAAAGGTATAATGGTTGAGCTTGGATCCATAAAACGAAGTTGAAAATTTTTTAAGCTTTTATGTCAATAAGAGAAACTGAAAAGATTCTTTGAAGGGGGAAAAAAAATTAGTAAAACTTGAAGAGTATAAATCATCAGGGACAAACTTAGAAGGTAGACTGGAGTGTGATTTAAGTTGTGAGGGAGGCCGGCGTTCTACTAATGGCAAAATAAACAAGTGAGGGTGGAAACTTTGACCCTTCTCATATCTCGGGTAACTTCCAAGGCCAGAATGAAAGGAGGGCTACTCTCAGAGCAAACAAAACGTACTTATTAAAGTGTTGTTTACTCGTTTTCCTTTCGTCCTCTAAAGTAGAAAAGAGAAAAAGGGAAGGGGGAGTGATTGAATGAAATTCGAAAAAAGAAAGGGATGAAGGGTGGGCGATAGCACAGAAATCCTATCTCCATACATACATATTTCATCCGGATGACAACCAGTTGGCTTCTTACACAAAAATACGATTCCCAGACTCTCACTTGTGAAAAAGCAACTTGGGGGGAAAAAAACGTAAAAATTAACCATAAACACAAAAATATGAATACTAATCGAAAAATTAACCTACTTTTAGGCTCTCTAAAGAGGAAAAAGGGTTTTTGCGTATTAGAGAAAGGTCAAAATCGTTTTTCGGAAAGGGGGCGTCCCAGATAAGGGAAAAGAGCGGTGATAATACGAGCTAATGTAAAATCAATGAGTTTATCATGAAAGGACGTCGATTCCTAAAATTTTCAACGAACTCATACGACTGATATTTTTTTTTTTTTCTCAAATCATAAATTTAAAAGTAACTCGAGCTTAAATGATTCGGGAAAAGGGACAGACCAAGCGTGTGCAGTAGCAAAAAAAAAAAAAAAAAGATTTACAACGTTATGATTATTAACGGTCGCTAACTTTCTTTAGAATTTTCACGTCGCGATTACCAGGAAAAAAAATGATTGGAAAGGAAAATCGGGTATAAAATATTCAAAAAGCTATCAACTTTATAAGTTTTTTTTTTCTAAACTTTTTTACCTTGTTATAAAGTAATTTTGTCAATTTTTTTTCTTCATATAAGAAGTTACTTTACCTAAAAATTTATTTAAAAAAACGAAACATCAAAGGATGATTAATAAAAAGTTAGAGCTAAAAAGTAGAAACAGGTTTATCATTTGGGTGAGTTTACTTGTTTACGAGCAGAGCTGTGCACGCGTAGAACGAAAAAAACTTTTGGATAAAATGCCTTATTTTAATGGCTTGATTTGGCAGTATTTTATTTATTTAACAAGTTTTGTTGTTAAGTTCGGAAATGATAATGAACTGAAAACATAATTGGCAAGAATTAAAATAAATGAATATCCGTTTTTTAGACGGTTGTAACAAAAACGGTAATTCTCTTTCAGTAATGTCGATTTCATTCTTAATTATAAAAACCTCCCTATCTTGTCAATCTATTTAGAGGCGGGAGAGCTGAACTGGAACAGCGAGAGGGCCCGATTATTGAATAAGACCCTCGGGACAGTTCGTGATAAGGCGATTAGCGGTGTCGATTCGATCAAAGGGTGAAATCTCCCAGGGGATTCGAATATTCTTTGTCCACATATGCAAATAAAGGTTTAAAAATATCGAAAAAAACGTTTAATATCGTGTTTGTACCTAATATGTTTCTTCACGCACGAATTACGTTAAGGTTATCATCGAGGCGGTCTGATTTCCGATACGATATGGCAGAAATGTGTGATTGATTTATACACGGGGATTCGACAGATATATTGGCTGCGGGCAATCACAAATTTCCATAGGCATGCATAATGCAATGCCTCAGTCCTTAAAGCCTCCACTGTTCCTCAGGAAAAAAAAACGTCTCAAACTTCTTTTGCGTTTTATTCTCAATCGAAACTTTCGGAAGTTTTAACGCGATCACGAACCATATCGATTATTTTTATGAATCATGCAATAGATGCATTACATCCACAAATAATTAGATGCTTCTGAAAATTGTTATTATCCCGAGGTTATTTTTTATTCAACCAAAGTCAATACTAGATAGATACGTTGATTAATTCATAAAAGTTCAACCGATAAAGATGAACATTTTATCACATATTTTTCTTGGAAGGTGAAAAAAAGAGTTTAAAAAAATATTTCCGCCGGGACCTCTTATCGGAGCCCTGTTTAAACCGTAGAACAGCAATTACGCTTATTATCCGGTTTAGAATTGGACGAGCTAATTGAAATGGCTTCCTGTTATTTTTCTTTTGCCCTAGAAAAAAAAATTCGAGATATAATATACAAAGTATAAGCAATATCAGAAGTTGGATATGAACGTTTATTAAGTGATCAAATTTCTGATTTGAGGAAAAGGTAACGTTGCCGAAGTTACAGGGGTGTCCCTCAATCAGAAGACGAAAAATCGTTACTAGTTCTACGGAATAAGTTTATCTTTGTAAAAGAGTGGCTAATACTTAAGTTTCCTTCGAATGTTTTTGACATTATCGAGCAGAATTCGATAAAACGAACTTTTTAAAGGGAAAAAATCATCAATAATTTTGCTTGATGTTGGCCCTTCTGACTTACAAAAAATTTAAACAAACTCAAGGCAACACTGTTTAGTACACATCGTAAAAGTTGATACAGAGGACTGTTTATAAAGGTGTGTAGAACCTTTTGAGGATCTCACTCTTATCTTGAGTGGATAGACTGTGAGTCTTGTCAAAACAACCAGTCATTCAGTTTACCAGCTTGGAAAGTGTCACAAAGATAAGAGATTAAAATATTTTATAAAAATTACTTATAAAGAATGTTTTTTAATTATTGGTAAACTTAAGGCGGATTTCAAGTTTAAAAGGGACAAAACTTTACGCTTAAACAAATAGAATATCTGACGCTTTTATAAAGAGGGCGATTAATTTAATTATCAACTTCAAAGCGGAAAAATTTTATAAAGAGAAAAACAATAAATTAATGAAAAAATCATTATTTAGATAAAAAAAATTTAAATCCAATACAGGACAAAAGTTAAAACTTAAAAAATAAAAGAAGGGAAAAGCTGTATAAACAGTTGCCCACTGAATAAACTTTGAATAATATAAAGCCTTCGTCAACACTTTTCTGGTAATTTTCATTAGAATTTTAAATATAAGGGACGAAAGGTTTAAAACGTCAGTCACAGATTCAAATGTATAAATAGGGTTTTTGTTTATTAAAATATATTTTATTAATCAGGAAACCGCGGAATTTATTTAAAAAGAAGTCAATAAATCTCTTTTAAAAAAGCAATATCAGAGCTACATATTGCTGAGAATGTTTAAAATGGATATGAACTTTATTAATGCTTGGTGGAAAAAAAAGCGAGTGTTTTGATTAGATACTGTAAAGGAAACACCGATAGATTATAATTACAAGGTCAGCATGAAAAAAAGTTAATTAATCCGTTGATAACGTTGAAAAGCGTTTAAATTTATGTTTGTTTGCCTATTTGACGCGAGGATAAAGTTATATAGCAGTGACACACTCAAGTCAATTGAATTCAATTAGTTGACCTCTCAATCGGTCTTTCTACAACGTCCTGTACTTTCTGTAATTGAAAATTCATAGTATAAGATGTTAATTTATTTACGCTAAAAATTCATTTATAAAGAGTTTCGGAGAAAAAAAAAGAGAGAATTGAAAAATAAATAAATCTATTCTCCGTTTGTTGGCACTTAAGTTCTCGACCGGTCGAGGAGTTGTGTAATTGGTTTTGAATCATTTATTAGGAAAGAAAGCACTCATTGGAAATGATAAAATCCATGCTCTACAAAAAAGTATTTAATGGGTTTAAATTTCGCTGTTTTAACCTCTAATGTACAAAAGTGGCCTTCGTACTCTCCCCCTATTCGAATTTAGTGTTGACCGCCGAGTTCGCCCGCACGCGGGGAACTATAGTCTCTTATCCATTGAGAATTTATACGATTGGCGGTCTGTAATGCCCGCAACGGGGATTC
Organism: Orius insidiosus; assembly: GCA_014119065.1. NCBI lineage: Eukaryota > Metazoa > Arthropoda > Insecta > Hemiptera > Anthocoridae > Orius > Orius insidiosus. The sequence continues at coordinate 52,092 of JACGAQ010000171.1, forward strand.
AAAGCATTCTCGCCGACTCCCAAAGGGAATTCTATTCCTACACGTGCCACGCTTACAAAAATAACAGTTTCCTAAGTCTAAAAATCCTTTTACCTTGAAAATCGCACTTTTTAAGGTTCAGATTATTTTTCAATTAAAATATACCTTACATCCTTCAAGAAAAGCTAGTTTAGATATCAGAGAAGTACAAACGTTCACGTTAACTAACAAGGTCTTTGATTTAATCGTCCAATTTGAGATAAAGAGAAAGACGTTGAAACACGTAAATTTTCGATTAGGTTTGAACCTATTATAACTATTAAATAACAATAAAACTTTATTTTATTATTTTTTCAAAATATTTAATTAGCCAATCCAATTGATTTTATTTTGTTTTTACCACGGGCCATGTCATGGTTAAATAATTTATTATTCATTCATGCGAATAATTTTTTTAAAAAGAAAAATTCAGTGTTCATTGAGGGTGAAGAAAATTTCCACGACTTGGGATTCAAACCCAGGAATTACTAATTAAACGTGCTAACCACTTCGATGACTCGAGAAGCAATTTATAGGTCCTGGGTTCCAATCCAGTGCGTGAAAAAATAGAATTAACGCTCAAAACTCGATAAAGCTGGTGTTTTTACACCAAAAAAATCGAAGAAAACTATCGAAAACACGGTAAAAGGATTAAACGCTCAAAACTCGATAAGCTGGTGTTTTTACACCTAAAAATCGAGGAAAGCGATCTAAGTAAAAGGATTAAACACTCAAAAACTCAATAAAACTGATGTTTTTACACCTAAAAATCGAGGAAAACGTTCTAAGTAATAGAATTAAACGCTCAAAACTCGATAAAGCTGGTGTTTTTACACCAAAATCGAGGAAAGCGATCTAAGTAAAAGGATTAAACACTCAAAAACTCAATAAAACTGATGTTTTTACACCTAAAAAATCGAGGAAAACGTTCTAAGTAATAGAATTAAACGCTCAAAACTCGATAAAGCTGGTGTTTTTACACCAAAAAAAATCGAAGAAAACGATCGAAAACACGGTAAAAGGATTAAATGCTCAAAAACCGATAAAGCTGGTGTTTTTACACCTAAAATCGAGGAAAACGATCTAAGTAAAAGGATTAAACGCTCAAAACTCGATAAAACTGGTGTTTTTACACCAAAAAATTCGAAGAAACCTAATGTATTTGGGCAACAATCCCAAATACATCATCGAGAAGTAAAAGGGTAAACATTAAACGATCAAAAACTCGATAAAACTGGTGTTTTTACACCAAAAAAATCGAAGAAAACGATCGAAAACCCGGTAAAAGGATTAAACGCAAAAACTCGATAAAACTGGTGGTTTTACACCAAAAAAATCGAAGAAACCTAATGTATTTGGGCAACAATCCCGCGTGTATTCGAAATACTCTTCACAAGTTTAAAGTTTACACGTCCTTCTAATAAGCTCAAGTTCACGGATCGCTTTTCCCTCCATTCACGCTGTTCGGCTTACTCCTCTTTTGGTGTGTAAAACGGCGTGGAATCTCCCACGATTTCCTCCTCCCGAAATACTACCGACGTACGACAAGAGACCCCCAAGTATAATTCACACAAAATCCCTCCCACAACACGAAAAGCGTTTCGCTACCTATAAAATAGAATCGTGACCTCAAGACACATTCACAGTCCTCCCTCGCACGTACAAGATGATGAAGGTAGGTCCTTTTGTTTAAGAGGATTATTTAAGGATGCTTAAGAGGATTATTTTCATGGGCTTAAATTGTTTCATATATTTCTTTAGATATTTCTATAGATATTTTAGCAACTTTTTAAAAAATTTTATTGCTTATCATAATTTTTTAAGCGGAAAAAATAACTGATTTTTTTCATTACAATTACCAACTATTTCAGGTGTTTTTTTTAACAGAAATAAATCCAAAATAATTAAAAACAGAACAAATCAATAAAATAGAAAAAAACTATCAAAAGGAACCATAAAATCATGCTTCAAAAATTTAAAGAGTTTTAAAAAATTGGTCAATTATTTGCTATTGACATAGCAAGCACCTGTGGTAACAAAACTGATCCTTTTGGAATCCCCAAGGGAAAAGTTTTTTTAATTGATTTCAATTAATCGAAAAATATTATTTATTGTTTTATTTATTGTTATTTAGTGTATTTCCCAAATTAAGTTTAATTAAAATTATACGTAGGTACTTTGGGTTTCCAAATAATCGTGATTCTTATAGTATTTATTTCTTTTGAAAATCAAAATAAAATTATAGATTATGTAACTTGAAAGTCCAAAATGTCCAATAGTTTTCGTGAAATTTTCATGCAAAATAATGTGTGCGTGACAAACACGGTTGATGTGAACTTTCGTTATTTTAAAATTTTGACTTGATACTAAAAGTTCCGGTTTGAAGAGCTTCCAACGATAACTTCCTCAAGGATACAGGAGGAGGAAGTATTAAGTAGGAGAACTAAATTTTTGTAAAAGTTGTGAAATAAATTGGTGGGTATCGCAGTAAGTTGAGGAAGTTAGAAATTTTAGGTATTTTAATTTAATTGTTGTTCGTTTTCTGTTTTTTGAAAAAAAAAAAATAAAATTAAGTACCTAATAAATCGCCATTTATTTTCCGTTAAAAAAATTCTTGAGGAATTAAAAAAAAAAAAAAAAAAAAATTATTTTGAAAATTTTATATCAAGGTAGAAATTCAGTACGGTTAGCCAAAGAGAGGCCGCCCTCGAGCCGGCGAAGTGACTCACATTTCTGCCTAGAAAAATTATTAAGTAAAAAAAATTTTGGAAAATTAAAATTTTAAAAACATGGAAAATTTTTAAATAATTCAAGGAATGTTTAGTGAAAATTTGGTGAAGATCGGACCAACAGTACGCCCACAGCGCTCATTTTAAATCTTTGAACAGTCATATCTCCGCCATTTTGAAAAATTTCGAAAAAAGCTCTCGTCATTTTCAAGATTTCTGTGAAAGGAAGCTTGTGTATAAATTTGGTGAAGATCGGATGAAAATTGCGGCCGTAAGTGTTCCGGAAAAAGTGGCGACGGACGGCCGCCGGACGGCCGGCACCACAGACAAAGTCAGGATCGGCAAAGATCACTTATCATCCTACGGGGGTCTGGAAGACCCTTTTCTAGTAACAGGGGGTCGGAGGTATCACAGTAACTTCTGAGGAAGTTATTGTTTGTTCTTTCAGTATAATTCATTAAAAAATCACTTAACATAGAATTTTGTTTTTAAATAAAAGTAAAAATTCGTTTTCTAGGAGTCTTTCAAATTGATAAAAGTGCAATAGGTTGCCGTATACGTGAGGTATGAACCCGATAACTTGGGGGTCGAAATAACAAATATAAGTGGAATGTTCGGGTGACCTAAAGGGGGTGAGTCGGAGTGGCCAAAATATTTACCAGGCGCGTGAATTGAACTAGTTAAGGGTTTAATTAAGGCGGTGAGATTGTGGCCTAACTATGCGACAACCGTTTCTCCACAATGTTAACTATTAGCCTTCTACACCGGTCGGCTGGCCGCACTAACCAAATTGTTCCTTAATCAACTGCCACAAGAACCATCAAAATTATTAAAAAAATATGGGGGAAAAAGGTAAATGTAAAATTGAAAGAGAAAAAAGTTGTTTATGTTTCCCGGGAGAGGTGAGAGAATGAAAAAGCCAGGATATAACATGCTAAACCTTTCCCTCGTTCAGAAGTGTTATCCCGGGATTTTTTTTCATCCAGCAACCCTTCTTCAGAACATGGGTCGTTGGCCGTGCTACCAAAAACCAGCTCATTTCCGCTTCGAAGATTCCAGACGTAAGAAGAGAAAAAAAAGGGGCTTGAATAATTTTTACTGCTCGACCGTAGGAATGCTGTCCGGATTTTCAATAAAAATTAAATTGAACATAAAAAATTGTTATTGAAGAATGTAATAAATAGTGTTAAACGATGGATAACGATGATGAGGGAACATCGCTCATCGAAAGGTGATGTGTGCGGTATTAGGAAAGATATTGAAGGGATCCTCGATAAAGACGAAAAAGGGGGAAGTGTAAAAAGCACTGAAAATTTTCACACCTGTTCCGGACTTGATAGAGAATCATCAAAACCGCTCACCCACCTCCCAGCCACCTCAAATGGCGCGATCTCCGTTTTTATACGACGACGGCTATAAAAATATAGTGGAGAACCTTTTCGACCTCATATCGTAACAGCCATCTTAAATTTCCCTCATAAAATTTATTTTTTTAACCATTATTGTTAAAATTATTAACTAACATTAATTTAAAATATTACTTCCAACAAAACCAACCTTATCAATTATTGACCAATAAACAAAAGTAATACGACGCGATTTAATTTTATTTGTTTCATATCAAACAATGTAATGGAGCGGAGGTTTAATGCTCTGTGTGATTGAATATTAATTTTGAGATTACATCAGCACAAAGGTTTGAAAATGACATCTCTGTAATTGCAATATTATACAACAAAATAGAAACAATAGCAGAGTTTTCTCAAAAAGAAGTTATTGTAATACCCTCCATCCGGTTTTGGGGAGACCCTTCCAATTTTCAATCGATTTTGACAATTTTAAATTTTTTTTCTAGAAATTTTTTATGGTAGTTTAGGGTAGATATTTGGGCTGTTCAGGCCGGTGGAAGACATATTTTTACCTTAATTTTTTTATTCCTCCCCTTCGAGAAATTCCCCGTCGTAGCCATTTCTAAAACTATACTTTTAGGTATTTTGTAATATAAATGAAAAGTTTATAAGTAATAAAAAATTTAAATTACTTTCGACAAAATTGATACAAATAAGGCACAAAATGAATTTTTTTCCCCCTCCAAAAGTTCGTAATTTAATCCATTAAATATAGTTGAAACTTCAAAAGCTGAAGGGGGGTTACTTAATAATCGATGACATCAGAAAAAAAAACTTTATAAAACCTCAATAAAAAAAATTTGAATACGAATAAAAAATTTGTGAGTTTTTTAGTCGTATTAGGAAAGTTTTTTTGGTAATAACGATTTCTTTCCTTGTGTTCGGAGACGTAATAAAACTCCCGGCAAGCCTTGAATATGTCTTTATTTTTGCCGTATACTCGACAAGAAATTGTACATAAAGTCGCCCTTGGTATAATACACACAGCATTATACTGTCACTGCGGCTTTATTGACAGCTTCACATCGCGTACAGCTCCCTTATCAGAATTTCAAATTCGCCACACTCCACCCGCGAACTGGGGGCCGGGCAATGAAATTAAATTCATACGTGTTCACAAGCCAACCAGAGATCATTTCAATATAAAATTTTCGTTTTTTGTTTTATAAAATGTTGAACGTTTATAATAAAAATAGGAACAGTTTTTTATCGTTGGCAATTGGTATAGAAAGAGAGAAAAAAAATTTTTCTGTAGAAGAAAAAAGGAAAACCTGAGACTTTGAAATGAGGAATTGTCATTTGGTAGAGGGGTTCATTCAAGGGAGATTAGTGACTCGGTTGTTTGCGTTCCCGTCCTCCAACCCCTCGGGGATTCAAGATTGCCGCCTTTTCCCGCAATCCGGAGACGGGACGGGGGTTACAATTTCGACCCCTTAATTGCACAGGAGCAGATCATCCCAGGAAAACGAGATATTAAAGCCCCTTTGGTGGCTAAAAGAAAAGAAGTAATCAACCTTAAAATAACCTAGACTTTTTTCCCTTCTATCATCTACTATTTTAAACAAAATAACTTTTAAAAGAAAAACATCAACGTCAGGAAAAAGGGTTTAACAACTAAAGTTGTTCGGACACGTGCTCCGATTGAATTAAATCAAGTCTGGATGTGAAAAAGGTGCTAAAGGAGAAAGGAAATAATTACGTGCGAAGCTTTCTAGAGATCTCACTGTCGTTTCCTCACACCGAAGTACAGGAGGGTACTTTAATTGAACAAGCACAAAGAAACTCCCTTGGCACATAGATCGATAAGAATTGAGAGTCTAATCGCCACTAAAAACGTCACAGCAAACCTTGACAAAAATTTTCAGATACGAAAATACGTGAAAACGCTGAAAATTTCATACTCTAAATAAAAGCTAGTGTGTAGATATAATAAACGAGCCATTAAGGCTTCGCTCTTTCTTTAAACGACCTCAATTTGTCACTTTTAGAGTTAGGTTAAGGAGGTTTCTTCTCTATGAAGATTAGTCCTTTTTATCACTCTTAAATTTTCCATTAAAGATGAAAAATTAACTTTCACAATTTTCCAACAAAAATATTATTAAAAATAATTTTTTTGTTAAACTTAGAAAATGGTCTATCCATCAAAATACCTGATTTAGTTAGGTTGTATTAATAACAGAAATATTCAATTACTCTATTACTACTGATTGAATAATGGGAAACCTAATAACGATTTGATATAAAGTGCAGTTGTAATTTTATATTTGGAGAAAACTATTTTTTTTAGAAATCATGGGAGAAGGAAAATATAGAGGAAATACTAAACCCTTAATTTCGCCTGGGGCTCGGAGATGGCGCGAATAAGAAATTTCCATATAAAGAGACCTGTAAAAAAGTTTTTTTTTCCTAACTCCGAGAGGGAGAAACCTGCCATGCCAATGTTCCCCAGCAATTTTTATCCACTTCACGGTCCATTTCCCAATAAAATCTTCCTGGAGACATCGACGTGTCGGAAACTTGTGTGGCGGTCGGCGAAGCTAAAGGAAGTAAAATTCCTTCACATTCAAATCCTTTTTCCGAACATTTTTTAAATAAAATAAAATAGTAACTATTTTATTAAGTTAAACATAGGAAATTGCGATACTTGAAACGCTTTATATCTAGTTTCTAGATTATATTTCGCCGCATAAGCTTTAAAAATAGATTATACATGAAAATCATCGCGTGACAATTTATTTAAAGAAGGATTGAAATAATAGTACTGCAGTGTTTTTCCCCTGGAAAATAAAATTAAAAAGGGAGTCCGGGAAAACGAATTTTAGAAGTCCCCAGAATCGACCTAAAATTTAAAAAGAAACCATCAACGCTGCTCGGTCGTGCGTTTTTGTACTTCGTGAACTCCTTGAACCGTGATTCTTTAAAATCATTTTTTTTTATATTCACTACATAAAAAAGGGTAGGCGAACTTTTACGGAAGAATGGGGATGAAGATCAATTTTGAAAGGATAACAATGCTTTTTTGATATGAATAAAATGGGTTACATTAAGGAGTTTTTTATGAAAGTGTTTATACCGAAAAGGGAGAATAGGGAGGGTGGCCATTAGGTGCATGTGGGTTTGCCGTATCACTGCGTCGAAAATGGGGCAAGTGATATTTCCCTGACAAGATATGAAAACCGAGGGAGATGAAGGAGGTTTAGGAGGACCCCTATTGCTTCTCTATGCCCTCAGATTACACTTTTAAAGGATCTTTTTTTTCCCCCTTCTCTAACCTCATATAAATCACAGGGCCGGATTTTTACCCTCTTAGCCGCCAAGTTCAAACGTAAAAAAAAGTTTTTAAAAATTTCAATTTTTTGTCATTAAAAAATTATGAAATTGAAATTAACGAATGCTTGACACATTGAAAAATGAAGGACAAAATGAAATTAATTTATTTTTGTCGCAAATTTCCGCCACAGTTTATAAGAGTAGGGGGAAAAGAGGATAAATGAATGAGCTTTAACGCCATTATGTCAGAGTCCCTATTGTTACCGGTATTTACATAGTGAATAATAATGAAAGAGGCTGTCGGATGCAAACTTTATCCTCGCGCATTTTCCCACTGAGTGTTCCCGACGACCGAATTTCATTCATAATAAAGACTGTCCTTGTCTCAAATATTATACAGAGAGTATTTTTTAAGAAAAATATAACTTTAAAAGTAGAAGTAATTAAATATATCTTGAACATGTAAACTGGATGGAAACTTTGTAATAGCGAGTTGGGGTTGAGAACATTTGGACCCGCAATTTCCTCTCGAACTCTGGGGTGGCAGTGAAAAATTTATAACCTAAAATACATAGGAAATAAGAGGGTTGAAAAACCGCTACCGCAAGCCCTTTTAAGTGACACTTCAATAACACAAGTTGCCCCCAAACCTTTCGGATAAATAAACGAGCACAAAAAATATGAAACTTTTTTTTTGGTACTTGTAAGTTTACGATACCAGAACAACGCTCATCGCACATTCAAGTGTTTTTAGTTCCGCGTTTTTTTCAAAAATCCATCATTAAGATTTTCTTCCTTTTATTCCTTTTATCCTCTCCAAACGAGCTTTCCTTGCGAGAGGAAAAAATTAACCCCTCATGTTATCATGCGAGCGTTATTCTGGTATCGTAAACTTAAAGAACCGCCCTTTTTTTTAACTTTTCGAAAATTAGGATGAAATAGGGGAGTAAAGGAAGGAAAAGGTGGAAGGTCAAAGCTACTTTGTTGATGGACGCGTGATAAAAGCTACTAAAGCTGAACTGTAAATAAGTAATGCAATGTCCGTAGGTCATCCTTTGTCCACCCTCCACGTTGGTAATGAATAACAAAGAAGGCGAGAGTACTTTTTAATAAAACGCAAGGTTCAATACAGATTTGAAATCCCCCTAGTACGAAATCGACGAATTTTTTATTTCGGAAAATTGTCATAAATTGAGAAAAGGGACTTACGAAGAAGGTACAAGCGTAATTTCCTGTCGAAGAGCCCTCTTCTGCCTTGGAAATGAATGAAACCTTATCGCTGAATCGGCATCGAGAATAATTGCTTCATCAACGGGAAAAATTAGAAAAGGGGTTGACGTTATTTCAGGAAAACGGATAAAGCCCTGGAAAACGTTCAATACTGATTGTCAAATAGTATTGGAAAGAGGACCGGGTTCTCCCTCAACGGCAATTAGGTCACGACATTCACTCCTTCAGTTTCAATAGATTGTGCGGTCCTCAAGTAATTTTGTGTTGCCTCAATTCAGAAACGCCTTTAACCAGAAGCCTAATTAAGACTTTTTTTAAATATTTAAATCTCTTTTTCCGATAATTAATTACGAAACTTTAGACAAAAGGGAGTAGTTAAGGTCAGTTGTATTCGAAGTTGAGTCCGGTCCAAGTCCTGCGGTCACCATTTGCATGGATAATTGACAATTGATGCGACCAGGGCGAGCGGCGGTAAAATTTCCCCGACGAGTTTCACCGAAGAATAAGTTTCACGACCGCTACTTAGCAAGTGTCCCGTATATTTAGGGAAAAGGGAGGAGAGAAAAAGTACTTAAACCACTTTCGGGTGAGTTAAACGGCTTTGGATAGCACCCTCTTCCCTTATGTTAACTTTAAGGGGAGAACGTTTTACTTTTCTAAAGAACCAAGTCTTTATTTTCGAACATAAGGAAACATAAAATACAATTTTTTTCAAAATTATACGAATTTCAGTTAAAGGGGTTGCACACGTGTTTGAACTTATGAAGCGAGGTTGGATCAAAACAATGGGGGACGTTGGAACAGTAGCAATAAATCTCAGAATGGCAGGACAAAAGTCAAAACGATATCTATAGCTTTGAAACAATATCTCTCCATGTTAAATGAAAATACCTGTTGTTAAAATCAAGTTATAATATCAAATCAAATTTATTTTCTACAACAAAAAACTGATTGATGAAGCAAATTTTTTAAGGGGAAAAAGAATAATAGCTTCTACGGAGGAGCGAAATTAATATTATTATGTAAATCCCGATAAGCAGTATTTCAAGTCTTAGCTATAAATTTAAAAGGTTATGAGGAGAGGTGTGGAGCTTATGGTAAACGTTCCCTTCGAAAGTAATTTAATCTTTAGAATTTTTCAGTCTTAGGTGTGAAGAATAAAAGAGCCGAAACATTAGAGCCTTTTCAGGTTGGAAGAATGAACGATATAAATCGGCTGAAAACCTCCGGGAGGCGAAAATTGCCCGATAGCCCTGGATTGGGATCATTGAATATGCTTTCCAGGAGAACGGTTTTACTGTTAAGTCCAACCTATAAATTTCACCCAAACTGTAGAAATCGTTCATAAAAGGTGTGAACTTGGCGAAAAATAAAATCCACAGTAAAAAAAAGTTTTATTTCAATTTGGGCCACTTTAGCTGACTTTTAAGCTAATCCTGTCCGTTGTTTAGAGTACACTAAGGGACGGGCTTAACTGTGAGATCTTAGGCATGTGTTGAAGGAAAGATGTTTTGGTTTGACCAACTTCAGAGGATTACTCAAAGAGTGAATAAACACGTGACCTGAGATTAAACGTAAACAAAGCAGACTTCGTCACTCAAATATTGACTGGAATTCTCGTTTAATTTCAAAATCAATACGCCATGAATTATCAAGAAAGTCTCTTCTTAATATCTCCATTTTTCAAAAAATGCTTAAATGTTTAAATATTTGTCGTAAGGGAAGAAGAAGAGGGAAAAAAAGGTTTGAAAATTATGTTGACTCAGAAAGCCCGCTGGGTTTAGAACCGCGGAGGTATGGAATAGCGTATTGAAAAAGCCTGACCGGGCATAAGAGCCCTAAGGAATATCGGAAAACGGTTTTGGTGAGGGAAGCAAGCCCTTTTCGGTAAACACGGTCAAATAGAAAATGATTGATCGACAAACTACATTCGCCATCGGATAATTTCGCTTTTTCCATCACAAGCTCCACGAATATATGGACGTAAAGTCATTTGTTTCGTATAAATAAAAGAAAGTGATTGTGTCAAGGAGGTCGACACCTGTTGTACGATATTAAGCTCTTCTTCGTTCAACCCTTGACTCGTTTTATATTAAGTTATTCCTTGCTCAGGGGTCACGATTAAGGTGGGAAGGGCCGATCGATACCTTCATTACTCTCGATTTTCCTCCTTTTTCTTTTATTTTCACCAATAGCTTTTCTTAAAACCGTTTACGTCTTCAAATCGTTAATAAGGTTGCTCAATAAACAAGCATCAAAATCTAGAGAGGGATTTTTTATTCTTTTCTTTTTGGAATGGAGAAGAAAGCTAAGTTGTAAGTTGTGAGAGGTAGATAGTACAGTTGGCAGGAGTTTGAAGTTGGACCAAGTCCAACTAGAGGCGACCATGCGAGTATCTTTGAGGAAAGAAAAAACTATAGTGTAACTAAATAAGCAATAAATTTTTAAGTTCTATGAAGCCTTATTTATAGATGGGAGTTTAAACTATTTGGGGGAAGGGTAGAAAAGGGTTTGCGAGAACTAGTGGGAGTGCAGGGGACAGGTGTAGTAGCCATTGTCTCCGTGTGTAGCCTCTCGCTAAGTGATTTGTGGAGGCTTCCCTATTGTCTCTTTTCCTCCCCTTTGCATTATACCCCTGTCCGTCCCACGCGCACTAAAAACAAATAACTTTCATCCCTTGTCTTTTCACGTCTGCTTTATCAAGGCCGTTATGAAACAGATCTCTTCATTTATTAAAACGTACGAGTGTGAAACGTTCGTCACTTTACAAACAAAAGAGCACTTTTTAAAAGAGCTTTTCCCCCTCTCGAGTTTGAAATATTTAAAAAAAAAAGAGACATTCTAAAAGTGTTTAATTAACAAAAAGTTTGCACGGGAAACATTTTTTTAAAAGCCATTTCATGGTCGTTATCGGGGAACCATTACACGGATAATTTGCCAGGAAATTAAACAACGACGCCCTTTAGCCGGTATCAGAGGCAGGGAAGTAATAAATTTCTAAGTCAAGTGTCATGCGAGAGTGTGAACAATTATTATAAGTTATAACGTATCATAAAAAAGGGCATAGTGCGCTTTAGCACGTAGTACAAGGAAAATAAATTTTTGGTAATCATGGAGGAAAAACGTTAATATTTAGATTGCGATAATAATTAAAGCGAATGTTTGACCTTAAATTTGCATAAGTCGATGAAACTTCGGAATATGGTCCTCGATCAAACGTTTAATTGCGAATTGCAAAGCATTCCCAAGTTTCTAGAGAACTAATCAATTCGATAGATCGCACTGTTAGAGTTCGGCCGTTTCCAATTATGTTGTCGGTTTGAACAATGATTAACTAGACGTCATCACGTTTCTCATCTGATAAACAAGCTTTCCTTACTACACTAATTGAACTCCAACTTATGATTTTCGACAACCGCATTTTTTACCTGAAATTCAGGATACGAGAGATAAATTCCGCGGTCGGGCTGGGATATGAAGATGAGGGCGGAAGGAAGTCGTCCGGAAGGGATGACAACCACTCACTGGGAAAGTTAAAGTTAGTGGAAGTGATTTGAAAACGTTCCTCTCTCTCGCTCCCTCAAGGAAGGCGGACTCTTCTCGCGTCGATTAACACACAAATTGATAGTATTTCGAGGGAAAACCCTATAATGGCAAAATTCTACCTTCAATAAAGAGCAATTTCCTGATCGGAATTTTCAAGTTGGGCCGGAATGGAGTTTTATTATTTGCATACCGTAAAAAAAATCCAATTATAAAGGAAAATAATTAAAATGAGTGCGATATTCTATTACAAGAATGTGGATTGGAAACCAATAATATGTGATCAACTGAGTCGTTAAGGGTAGACAATTAAATCGGAGATAAACTATAGTTGGTAGGTAATAACCGATTTAGAGGGTCGTAACGACACACTTGATAATTACCGAAACGTAATTAACGCCCGTCGGTTTCTAATTCCACTCTCCGGGACGGGTGTTTAATTAATAGCGAGGCTATCACGCGTTTTGCCCGAGGGGAAGAAAAGGGTGGATGTGGGAGGAAATGAGGGATGAAGGATGGAGGTAGCAACGGCGAACAGCGGCATCAGCCGGAAAAGTGCTTCGCTAGACAAATCACACGCCACTGACCAGCCCCTAACCCTTTAAACGGGACTTATCAAACCCTCCGATTTTCACGATATTTTAACAAGCGATTCAGCCATTTTAACATCAAACAAAAAATTTTCAATTAAGTACACTTTTTAGATGAAAAAGCCCAAGTTAAGGGCGTAGCGGTAAAAAAACAGATGTGACCATTAAAACTTGAAGGGTTTCGGGAAGAAGCCTCCGGGCTATTCCTTTTAGCTAAAGTTGAAATTCACTCTTAATGCCGGAGAACGAGGGATATCGGAAAGTTGTTTCATTATCCATCCCCCCACGCGGTGGTGCTTTAGAAGGCCGGGAGAGAAAAAACTTATATCGTTCTAGCTCAATATCTCAACTCTCATAACAAAGAACTTACCTTCCTTGAAAACTACTAGGGCCTTCTTCCCTTTTATTAAACGTTCTTTAATCTCTTTCAACCTTATTCAATCAATTTCGTTTATCGAACAATCAAAACTTTCAAACCGAAGATGAAAACCACTTTAATAAAACCGTTCAAACAAAATTAGCTCTCACAAAAAAAACCCCATAATGATATTAATAATAATAAAATTTAAAAAAAAAAACCTGAAATTTTTAAATAAAACCAAAAGAAAGCCCACTACAATAAAAACAACAAAATAAAATTAAAATAAATCATGAGGGATACATTCTATTGTTTTCTTCGTTTGTTTTACTCATGAGGGAGATCGCTCCATTGAACCGATTGAGGAAAACGCCAACAAAAATGAGTTACCGCAATAACGTTTATCAGAAACATTAGTCTAAAAAAAATTTTTAAGCATAAATGAGCGTTAAAACGCGCACCTTAATATTACATGAAAATTATTTAAACAAAGGGTAACATATTCTAAAAGGTACTAAAATCAGGATGCGTAAACTAAAGAGTTTGACCACTGAATTATAATACTACTAGAATGGAATTGAAATACGGGCTCTTGTTTCCCGTTCAAGAAGTTCAAAACGTAACCGCTAGGTAGCATCGGCTCAAACTTGGGTAGGATAAAAAATACTTGGTGTTTGAAAAAGTGGGGAGGCCCTTGACCTTCGACAACACCCCCTTTTTAAATCGTCCGTGAACCCTACGTTTGTTTACTTTTCTGAAAAAAATTAAAAATGCATACTTACTTTATTTTAAAATGCCAAAAATGTAGTTTTGAACTATTATATAGTTATTATAAAATATACTAACAAATTTATATTTCATTACTATAAATTTATTAATTATTAATATCAACAAATTTATAGGTAGAATTTTGTTCTTCGAAATCTACCTATTTTTTATTAATTTAGTTATATTAATAAATTTATATTGTATAATAATAAATTTATAAATATTAATAAATTTATATTGTACAATAATAAATTTATTTATTCTCTTTGAGGATTTAAAATAAGATGTTAAAAAAAAATTTTTTTTTCAAATATATTTTATTATTAAAAATTTAAGCATTAGTGATGATGGAAAGTTTAGAGTGGCGTTTTCCTCTTGTGTTTGAATATTGTAATTGGGATATTAATTTACAGTCGTCGTAAATTTTTACTTTAATCAAGTGTTGAAATAAAAACTTTTTGTGCTCATAGCACCTTTGGAAAATTCGGGGAAGGTTTTCTTAATGTCATTTTCAATTTTTTCAATTAGTGTCGAACTTAGCTTCCGCCTATGAATTATTTTAGGAAATGTTTCGATGTATTTTCGTAACGCGAACGACACTACTTTTTGAAGAGTCTCCGAAGGAGTTTTCAGTCCTCCAGAAGAGGGCACCCAAGGAAACGTCTTTTGAGCAATTAAGAGCTCTTTCCCTTCGTCCGGAGAACTTGGTTTCAAAAATTCATCGTTACACATGTCGCATTTGAATGTCTCAACAACCATTTTCCCTAAGTACCCGGCCATGTACACTTCCGAGCACTCTTGCAATGTAACGTGACAATCCTCGATTTCTTCCTCAACCTCTTCTTCATCTTCTTCATCTTCTTCAACATCATCATCTCGTTCAGCGCCAAGTATTACTGTATCGTTTTCATCGGAAGAATTTATTATATGGAAGCTTTTTAAATCTTCATTGCTGATGAAACTGTCTTCATCGTTTTCGCAATTACCGAGGTCCGAGTATTTTATCAGGCTGAAAGCGGAGCAGCTGGCAAATGCGCATCTAAATGTTCTTACTGTTGGATTTCTGTTGTATCCATGCTTTTGCCTGATAATAGAAAAGAAGTTCTCTAACGGGTCTTGATTTAGGCGACTAGTCATAAGGAATTCGTTGCTTTTTAATTCATTTGTTAAATACAAAACCGCATTGGCAGTTTGAATTAACCCCAGGAAGCAATAAGGGACTGCCATGGACCGTTTAGCATTGTTGGTTTTTCTTAGACTGCTGAAGAGATCAATGATATCCTTTAGATTTTCGATTTGCATTTTGTTATTTTTAGATATAGGTTTTCTAAAAGGATTGATATCATGAAGGTTTCGACTGTTCAGAATGTCAAAAACTCTATTCAACTTTTCAATAAAATTAGCTGTATCTTCAGCGGTTGAAGAGGTTATCTCCCCGCTTTTAAAGGAAGTCCTAATCCCTGCACTTACTGAATTGCTGAAAATTTGCAAGGCCAACCTACAATTCATTTTTTGAAACGTGTCCGGATTAATGTGCGAAGGTGTCAGTTTAGGCATGGCTCGTGTTGTCGTAGATTTAGAATCGATTTGAAATGCTCTTATTACATCGGTAAACGAAAATATTTTATCTTGACAAATGAAATCGGATGAGAGCCAATTATTTCGGATATTTTTAAAAATGTGTGGGGCGTCGAAAATACAAGCCACACTTTGCTCGTTGATCGAAACGATTGGATTTTCATGTGTGGCTCCAAAAAGACTATACAGTTTACGGTTTTGAACCCCTTGGTCGCAAATCAGGCATTTTGGAACCAAACCAATCGACAATAAATTTGAAATAGCGTTTTCAATTATTATTTTTAATTCGGTGTGGCTCACCCCACTTCCAGATACGAAAAATCCTAAAGGAAGTTTCCATTTTTGAAAAAATCCCCTTATAAGAATGACTAGGGCTTGTCCAGCCACCCGGTTTTTCCTGAGGTTTACTCCCAGATCTTCGAACCCTTCGATCAAGTCCTTCGCTTTGTTGTACTCTAGTTTTTTTTAATGTGCATTTCGTCGAAGGTAATTGTGCACAGCTTTTCATTATCTTCAAAAGTGTCTGCTTTTATTTTCAGTTTTTCTATTAAGGCTCTATTTAGGCCTGGCGAATAGTACACACTTCCTAGCCACTTTCTAATGGTTCTGTCTGAAGGAAGGTTAATATTACTCTTTCTTAAAAAGTTATAGGTCGTAGGCGATTTAAAATAAATGGAAATCGCTAATTTTTTTTCCTTTAATTTCCATATTCGTCTTTTTTGGAAAACCTTGGCCTGCATTTCCACTAAAGTTTTTGAATTCGGAGGTAAACGATCGATGTCTTTCCATAATTTTAATTTATTTAATTGATTTTTAAACTGTTCATTTGGATTCTGCAACGGTTATTTGAAATAGTTTTCTTCTTTAGGTCGTATCTTGTTTTTAGAAGAGATTTCCTTAATTTCTCTTTTCTAGGGGTACTTTCGTCAAAAAGTCTTCTCTTCGAAAGCCTTTTAGGAGGTGTCGGCATTGAAATTAATTCACTAATGAAAGTCTGGGTTTGAGATGTGAAGGTGAAATATCTGGTGTGATAGCTGTAAGAGTCGGCGAATTGTCTGCAATCCGCTTTGGTGGAGTCGGCAACGAAAATAAATTGGTGATATCCATCTGGGTTTCAGATGTGGACAGCGAAGTTTCAAGCGACGGCGACATGGCGGGGACGGTTGGACGATTGGGCATAATAATGTCGTGTATATGGCAGGTAAACCGATTTTTCGTGAGTAAGTGCGACGATCAGAACCGATTGACCTATTTACGACGAAGTCAACTTCGGATGAAAGTTCAGAACTAGATTCCGGAAAAAAAGATCGCGAGAAAGCAATTGGCAAAGCGTCGGGTCTCAGACGATCTTTAAGCATTTCGTTCATGTACGACGACGATGAAAAGTGCAAGCTGCAGAGAAATCGATTTTTCAACTGGTCGTCTTCGAGGCTTGCCATGGTAGGATTTCCTAAAAGTGAAAAAAGCATTGCTAAAAACAATGGAGAAAACTGATATACGTCACAACCACAAATCAGGCGAAGGTTAGACGAAGAAAATCCGAAGAAATTAGGAAGAAAACTTTAGGAAAAGAACTGGAGAAAAGTGAAGCTCGTCACAACCACAAAACAGGCGAAGGTTAGACGAAGAAAATCCGAAGAAATATGGAAGAAAACTTAAGGAAAAGAACTGGAGAAAAGTGAAGCACGTCACAACCACAAATCAGGCGAAGGTTAGACGAAGAAAATCCGAAGAAATTAGGAAGAAAACTTAAGGAAAAGAACTGGAGAAAAGTGAAGCTCGTCACAACCACAAAACAGGCGAAGGTTAGACGAAGAAAATCCGAAGAAATTTGGAAGAAAACTTAAGGAAAAGAACTGGAGAAAAGTGAAGCTCGTCACAACCACAAAACAGGCGAAGGTTAGACGAAGAAAATCCGAAGAAATTTGGAAGAAAACTTAAGGAAAAGAACTGGAGAAAAGTGAAGCACGTCACAACCACAAATCAGGCGGAGGTTAGACGAAGAAAATCCGAAGAAATTAGGAAGAAAACTTAAGGAAAAGAACTTGAGAAAAGTGAAGCTCGTCACAACCACAAATCAGGCGAAGGTTAGACGAAGAAAATCCGAAGAAATTAGGAAGAAAACTTTAGGAAAAGAACTTGAGAAAAGTGAAGCTCGTCACAACCACAAACTGGCGAAGGTTAGACGAAGAAAATCCAAAGAAATTTGGAAGAAAACTTAAGGAAAAAAATTGAAGAAAACTAACCGCATCTTAAAATCCATTCGAGACATCTTTCTCTATGTTTCACAGGAAAACGATGCATTTTCACGTTTTCGTTTCCGCTTTTCGACGGACAATCAAAAAACAACACTTTGGCATTTTGCTATTTTACTGTTTTGAGTGGAAAACTGATAATGATTGGGTAGAACGCCAGCCAATAGAAAAAAAGAACGCATTATCACCGTCGCTTTCACCCCTATCTAGCGGTTGTTTCAAGTACCACAAAAAAATCACTAAAAATTTGGGTTTTAACTTGAAAAAAGGCCGTTAGCGACGAATTCTCGTGATGCAGAATGCGATTCTAACGGATTTTAGCTCTAAAAACGCTAAAATTTGACGTTTTTTAATGTCATATGAATAGTCTGATCAACTTGAAATTTGCGTTGATTACGAATCTAAAATAAAAAATAGGGGTTCCAATTTGATATAACGAAGTTAGGTTCTGTTTGGGGCACCCTGTATATCCAAACGCATTTTAAATTACACCATCAAATTCATTGATTTAAATTGGGGGGCTTACATTTAACATTTTTTTCATAAAACCACTTTTTAACGCTCTGCTAGACGTGTTTCCGGTATAAGTATTGTATTTATATTGTATATGATCAATGATCAGTGATCACCAAATATCGAGAAGAAAAAAAATTAAATAAAAAGGTTGAGAAAGAGAGTGTTATGTCAAAGAAAAATAAAGTTGAAAACAACAGTTTTTTAGCTGAAATGTATGACAGGTGATGATTTATTTACGATTGTTTCAAAATATAAACAAACCAAAATGTAAACAAATGATAATGATTGGGTGGAACCGCCAGCCAATAGAAACGCATAATCACCGTCGTTTTCACCCCGATCTAGCGGTTGTTTCGAGTACCACAAACTCGACGGTGCCGCTTTACAGCGGTTGTTTTTTCGTAGTGGAAACATTTTTTTTCCTTCCAAGGCCATTCTAGTCTAGATTATAATTCAGTGGTTTGACAAGCATTAATGTGTCAAAAGTTCTTCCGAATTCCAGCGCAAAAAGCTTTTATGTTCAAAAAAATTTTTACATTAAAACAATGAAGTTTGCGGTGATTTTACGTTGAAAACTACTTAAAGGATTATGGGATTGCCACAAAAAAGGAGAAAAAGCTTTCAAAGAAAATGAACTATGGTGGAAGGGTAGTATTATGGATATCGGGCCTGAGAAGCGGATATAAACCCTCTTCGGCGAACGGCCACGTCTTTCATTAAATCTAAGATACGAGGAATTATTTATTTTGTAGCCTTTATTTTTTGCAATAAGAAAGTAAGTTTTTTTGCTCAAATATAAAATAATTTTTTGTTTCAATTGCCGCTTCAGAAAGTGGGAGTTTCAATGGTGAAGCTATTTTTTCAGTATTTATTTTTTTAATAAAAAAAAAGAAGAATTCAATTTTTGGGGACATGTAGGCCTCGCAATTAGATAAACGCGTGTGCAGGTGCCGGTGATTGCCTCCCCTCAACCACTCATCAGGGTTCTATATCAAACCGACTTCAATATCTCGAGTATTTTTCCTCGGAATTACTTTTCCCCGCAGTTGATGTTACGTTATAACTCAGAGACGGCGAAATTAGATCGACTTGGAAGTTCACATAAGGAAACAACCAAGTTTATTTCCACCCTTGACAAATATCGTCAGTATACAGACGATTGAAAAAAGAAGAAAAATAGTCAAAGATGCGAGAAAAGCCTGTTGAGATTTTCCAGTTTGTCGGTAGGGTATTTATATAAAAAAGGTGGTTTCTTCTTATAAAAATAAGGGGCGTTTCCGAGTATAATGGTCATAATTAAAACGAGAATGAAGCGTTCATTAACTCGTCGAGTGTTGTCGTGCATGCAAATGTGGCCGTTTAAAGCGAGGAGAACTTAGAATCAGCGGACCATAAAAACGGGCAAAAGAGCCTTTCAAAGAGCTTAAACTTTCAAACGGTGGCCTTTGTGGCCTTCTTCATCGGCACGAGATAAAAAAGACCCTTTTTAACAAGTCTATTTCTTCTACGACTTAGCTTGAAAAAAAGTATAGCGAAAGCCTATTTCTCATTAAATTATAAAACAAACAGAGGAATTTGAGCTTAAAGTTATAAAAAGCAGAGCGGTTTCTCTTCAGCGGATTTTGAATACAACCGAGGAGGGAGGCTCTTTGTATGAAACGGCTCGAAAGGGAGGTGAAGTTAGTGACAAAGCGCTTCTGAGGTCAAAGGGGCGGCCATATTGAATGCCTGTCCAGTTTCTAGAGTATGTATTATACCAACTTGTGCCGTTTAAACCCTTGAAATTTTCACTCCTAAATTACTCCCAAGCCATAAGCAAAGCAGAAAAACAAGATTTAAGACGTTTTACTTTAAAATATTAAAACGGACGATTAAATTGATTCAACGAGGATCAATTTGAAAATGGAAGAGTAAGCTGATTAAAATTTAAGAAGCTAACCCGGAAACCTTTCGGCCTAAACCTCTTAAAGGATCAATTATTAATTTCTAAAAGGACTGTAAATTATACGTGAATCGATGGGGATAATATATTATTTCGTTTGATCTAGAAGCTGAGAGATTAGGGAAAAATAGCTGAGGGCGAGAATGAGGACGAGTTAATGCGTAAAGCCTTAGGGCGTGATAAGAAGAAGCGTATTTGCTACTCTATCTCCTTCGAGGTCCTTTTCAAACCACCCAAACGATAGCTTTCCTGTACGTGCGTCCTCTCCCCTAACATTTGATTTTCGTTTATTTGTTCAAACGGCTTTTATTTAACAAAAAGATTCATAAATGCTTTAAGCGAAGAAGAAAAAAAATAACTGGAAATCCGAATCGTTCAATGCCTTCTTTTTTCAGGTCTCAAACAAAATTGGATTTCTTATCGAAAGGTGGGGTAAAAGAAGATGAAGAAAAAAGGGGTTTTACTTTACAAGTGTAATCTACATTTCGAGGAAATGAGAAAAGAGAGGTTTTTAAAAAGTACCAAACATTCTTTTATCTCGCACCTTATTAAAAACTTTCCTTATTCCCTAAAGGAAACGCAATCATTAATTTTCCGATATCCAATATAGCTTTGAGCTAAATGAGAAATAAAGAACCGAGAAAAAAATTAACAAATATAAAAGTTTTATTATATGGATATTCAAGAGGCAAATAATGGCAAACAAAAGGCTCTTACTCCAATTACTTCCCACTCCGATACCTCAGGCAGATAATTAACTGTCAGTTTGAAGCTGAATTATTCGCCCTCCTAAAACCACAAAGGCAATAGATAAATTCCTTGTAGGTAACCAGTATAACAGAATGGACCCCACGTGAAATTGATTATTCGCTTAAAATATAAAATTTTTAACGTCAAGATTTTTTTTTCTCCCAAAAAAGAGAAAACAAAAGAGAATTCTCGGTGCTAGAGGAGCCATCAATCCTTCAGTCTACCTTATTCGATTTGACGGAAAAAGGGGAACAAACGCCCAAGATGCGACTCTTTTTTTTATTTCCGTATTCGGCCACAGCGACAGAGACGGATCACGAATAAACAATCAAGCGATAGATAAAAAGAAAAACTCCCGGAAAAGAAAACCTTATTACAGTAAGAGAAAAATTTAAAAACATCTGAAGGAATTTCGTATGAGATAAATCAAGATTTCTTTTTACCATGAACAATTCTTGGAAAACAAGAAAATTATTCTTTTTGGAGCTTCAATAATACCCAGGGAAGTTTTTAATTACAAAGTTGTATGAGGTTCATCTACGTCTGAAGCCCCGAGGGTGGACAAGCCAAGTCTCAAATCTCATATAACTTTTTCCTCGAAACAAAGACTACCTCTCGAACAAGATAGAGTAGAAAATCATATTAAGGGGTGTAAACGAGATTTATTTATTACAGAAGATAGACGAATAAGTGCTGGGGTGAAATTGAATTCTACGTCCAGAAAAACTTGGGCTTTTGAAGTGGAAAAAAAAATTGCTTTGAAAAGTGTATTAAAAAGAAGAATTTCAAACAAAATTCAATCAACACTAATTAAGTGTCTCTTCTGACCTCGATTTCGAACCTTTCCAAGTTATTGAAAATTCCAAAAAGGAGAAAACGCGGGGCGACAACTTTACCCCAAAGTATTCATAACTTATTAAAAGTTGGGTGAAAATCACGGTCAATTAACTTGAGCTTTCATCGGTCTGGGAGCTGCAGGGAGAGGTGGAGATTAGTTAAAACAGAAGAGTACGGAACTCGAAGGAAAAGTTCCTTTTTGGGCGGAAAACGAAGAAAATTTTGCAACGCGAAATAATAAACATTTATTTATATCAAGGGATTTTTTTTCATACGATGGTAAATCTTAAGGATTGACGTGATTCGAATCAGAATCTGTTTGCAACGTGCGTGATCACCGAAGTTCCGGCGTAATTATGCCACACCGAGACAGCGACAGTTGGCCGGATGGAATGATCACGTAGAACCAATATGTCACATAATCCCCTCCCTTACATCCAGATTGAACTGTCACTTGACTCGTTAATCGACGCTTATCAGTTATCACGTAACGCACCAATTATTTCTGATTTCTCATATTAATCGAGGCTCACAAAATTTTTGAGTATTCTCCCAATACGTCATAAAAGTATTGATTTTTTAAAAATTTAGTTATTTTGAGATTAGGGTTTTATGCTATTCTGACAGTGAGCAGTTTAAAGGTTCACTTGAGGCCAGGAGTTCAAAAACAACGCGTGGAGGACTACTTTTTGAGTACTGGACTCCGAAGAAAGTTCGAGAATAATAAATGATGTTCAGGTAGGCCGGAAACAAGTTTCTGTTTAACAAAATCTACCGCCGAGATAGAACACAGACTAATTTCTCATCAACATGACGTGAGCAAAAGAGGAAAGGGTAATGGACAGAGGTCTCCATGATAAACAACAACAGATTAACCCTTAAGTGGAGCCTCAGACTACGGAATTTAGAGAGAATTTATCCACGTGAGTCTCCGTTTAAGTTGAGGGAAAAGCGTAGTTGGGACCCCAGAAAGAGAAGAGGTGAAGTTGGCAAACTAATAGAACTAAGTCTCAAAGGAGAAACCACAGGAGACGTTCCTAATTATGAAGAAACAGCTTCAATCTTTACCCTTTTGTTTAATCTACATAGGAAAACTTGAAACCGTCACGTTATGTACTTTGGCACTCGCAAAACAGTTACGTCACGATGGTTTAGTATCTGAAGCGCCTTGAACTTTCAAGTACTGAAAATACGATGTTTAATGCACATTTCAGCCGAACAATTAAAATTTTATTGATAATTAAAGGGAGAATTCATTTCATGAAAAATTGGACTTTCGAAATTATTCCAGAACTTGGTCCCTCATTTCCATAATGGAAATTAGGCTAATGGGGAAAAATATATCGACAATTTAATTTTCGAGTATAAGGGATAGAAAAGAGGAAGTGAGAGGGACGGAAAATAAATTAGAAGGGTTAAATTTTCTTGAGTGAGGCGCGTTTGAGACTTATAGGATTAGCGAAGGTTTATCATGTTTTTCCTAAATATAATGAATGATGGCGAACCCGAGAAAATGGGGAGGGGATCTAATTAGTTAAAATTTTAGTCTCGAAAATGAGAAGATTCTAAATCATCATCAATCATAACAATCTGAACAAATTAATATTTTCAGATTTCTTCCTATGCTAATGGATGGAAGATAGTATTACAGGGAGTTAGAATTTCTAGTTTGACAAGCGTTAATTATTTAGGACGGCTTGGGACACAAAAGCAATTTCAACCGAAAATCAAGTAAGACAACGACACGTTCAGAATGTTCTAGATGGAAATGGCAAATTACGCCACAGATATTAATTATTCTGCTAATTAAACCACGTCATATACAGTGAAGTATTACCTTTCGTCGTAATGAAATTCATTCATTAATAAATTGAAAAAAAAGGAGGTTTTAATACTAATTAAATAAAAAGAAAGAAATTAAAGTTCGCAGAATCATTAATATTATCAGGGAGTATTATAAGAGGATGATGAGTAACGCAAGTTTGGCAAAAGTTGCGTACGATAGGCAAAAGGGTGCCCGACAAAATGACTCGGCCAACTGTTGCCAACAATTTGCCTTTATTAATCACAGTTTTACTAATGGGTAAAGACGAGAAGGTTTTATGAGATGATACCGTTTTGATTAAAGAACTAAATATTAACAAGAATTTTTTTTCTTCATTTTGGCATTCGGAAAGCTTAGGTCTATCTAAAGGCTCTAGCTAAAGAAAAGGGTGGCTAGGTTTTTTGCCCCAGAAACCCCACAAAACTGGATTTTTTGCCCAAAGAACTCCTCTTTTCACAGCGAGGTATTGAAAAAAACGGAGGGGGAAGTTTTTTTTTCGAAAATTTTTCCAACTATCAAGGTAGAAATAATGGGCTCTTTGGCCTAGGGATGTGCCTCTCGTAACGTGGAAGTATGAAATTTCTCCCTACTAAAAAAATGATAATTAAAAGTGACAATTTTGTGTTGAGATGTTTTTGTGTTGAGTGATGCTACAAGACCTAGATATGTTTCGCTGAGAAAGTTATAACGTCATTAAATAAAGACGAGGAAAAAAAAGTAAAGAAAAATATGAGGAAAAATGACAAAAAAATATATACAAACGTAGGAGTCTCTCTTCTTTTCAGAAAGCTTCAACACTTATGTAAGGTAAAGGTCCTTTCAATTTTCTATGACCGAGCCTTCCCGCTTCGCATCCTCTGGCAAATGCAGCGCCCCATAAGCCCCACCCGGCGGAAAGGGCTTTGAATAATTTCTCGAGTCTCTATTGTACGTAAAAATGATATCCAAACAGAGCCTTTTCGACTTCGATTCTCATTTTTCTTCCTCTAATCCTCACATAAAACTTAACATTAATTTATAAATTAAATCACTCATATAAATTTCAATCACAAGCAAATGTTCTCACTCAGTTTCAGAGATAACCCTAGTTATTGCATTAGTTATTATGTCACAAAGACTCTCTTGAGCATCGTAGAGCCTCATTAATTATTAATAGGAGAGCAAATGGGAGATGGACGTCACACATTTAAGGGTTTCTCCCTTTGTAGTTTAGTTTACAAAGCGATTACTATTTTGAATAAGAATTTCATTTTAGTTTATACATAAATTAAGCCCAAAAATGAACATTTACAATTGAGATGTGAAATCCCAAAATTTGATATGGAACTGACATAAGCAAATGTTAAAATCGATTCTCATAACAAACCATACACTTGGAACAACAGGATATAATTACGGCCGATAACCATTAAGATGTTGGGAGATATAATTTACAATGTAACAACCTGCGTTGGCGTGTATTGTTTATAACGGTGTCGTTAGTTTAAAAATAATTTAAAAGTTTTTAACGGAAATAAAACAATTTGAGGGATTTGGGAATGACAAAAGTTAGAAAACGAGGGTAATGCGTGGCGTGCCCATTTCGGAAACTGAGCTTAAAATCGTTTGTATTGATGAAGCGATCAATCTTGATGTTATCTTTAACAGCCCCCACCTCCCGGCCGACGCCCACGGGCTTTTTTTCCCCGTTGGTTCGAGAGGTGGAAGGCCCTGGCGTGAGCTCTATCGCGGCATGATCGCTTCCACCTACTAGGCCGATTCCAAACACATCACAGAGCTTCCCCTTTCCCGACAGCCCTTCCTTACCCGCTATATCCGACAACCAAAGTAAATTATAGCTCAATCTAGAACAGGAAAGAACAAGATAGGGGAAGGAGTGAAAATCTCTTTTAGGTGTTTCGAGAAGCGGGGGAGGAGCGGGACCTTTTTGTATCAGACTCCCCCATTTTATCCTCTACTCCCTTACTTAACATGAACAACCCATTTAACCGATTCGCACTATTTAAATTGGCGCAGGCTTTTTTAAAAATTAGATTTTAGATTAAACGTTCAAACTCTTTTATAAAAACCCTTCGTTTATCGATATGCTAACGCAGTTTTGTTTTCAAACCTCCCCTTGGCGGTATTGCCAGTGTAAGCAATTTGAAATAAATTCCAATACGTTAAAAAATGAAATAATGCTTGAGTTTTTTTCTTTTTGTAAACTTTTAAAAATTTTATGTATTAATTTTAAGTATCAAGGTAAAAAAAAGGAAGTTTTCGCCTAACCAAATCACTTAAAACGGGCCAAACAGACTTAATTTCCTCCTACTGGTTTAAAAAATAAAATAAAAACGGCCGGCCAGCCAACGCATTGGAGTAAATCCATATTAATTTGACCCCACGGTGTCTGGAAGCCCTTCCCTAAAAACCAGACAATGAGAGTAAAACAATAAATCTTTAGGGTGACATTCAGTTTAACTTCCTCAAACAGAAGTTATTTTAACACCCCCCAGATGAAATCTGGAAAAGGGTCTTCTAGACCCCGAAGAGGAAACCAGATCTTCACCGATCATAAAGATGTCTGTGGTGCCAGCCGGCCGTCGCAATTTTTCCGGAAGACTTTAAGGCCCAAATTTTCATCCGATTTTCACAGTTTATAGTTAGGTAAGTGTCCTAAAAGTAAATGCCATACTTAAAGGGAGTTCCGTCGGGGAAGCTCGAAAAGATATACGAATAAAATGAAATTCCAACAAAAATCAAACCAACATGGTTCAAAATTGGAAAACAGGTCATGTCATGTTCATCACCCGAATGAAATTGACAGCGATTGTCATTTCTTATTTCTGGAGTGCGTGGGTTCCATCCAACATGTAGTCAGATGTCAGTCATGGAAGGAAATGAAAGACAATGAGACTTCATTTCGTCATAAAAATAGTTTTTCATAAAGAAAAATCCCATCGACATTATAAAACAAAATATAAACAAAGCCCGTTTTAAAGGCGTTTATTAAATTAACCTTGATACTCCTGACAATTTTATAATAGTTCTCTTACCTTTTAGCGATTCATCCAATCCGGATAAGGTCAAAACTCACAAACGAAATTTTGAAAAAACATAAATTAACAAACACATAAATATTTTGACAAATTCGCACGGATAAGCGGAAATAAAAACAAAACAATCTCCGAAAATAAAAAAATAACCTCGATTCAAGGTAACCTCCCAAAGACTTGTTTTAAAACAAGTTTTTTTTTTCTTTTTCTTCTTCTTCAAACTGTGCAGGTAAGCTTTAACTTTATAACTTCGTTTAATTCGTTATAATTTAAATATATTTTTGACTTAAACAACCAAAATTTTGTCAAATCTCTAGGTAAATAATCAGTTTTACGGAGGGGGCCCCTTCAAATTTGTTACCGCTCAATTTTGATTTTTTTATTATTTTATAACAACTCCTCAGTTAAAAATGAAAGTCCCTTGCATATTCTAATCCTAAATAAATATTCCAATTAAATTGCATCAATTTAGATAATTATTTAGATATTTATAATAATTAATTTTTAAATTAACAGTTTAATTAGGTATGTAAAAAAATCTAGATATGTAATATGTATTTTGTTATTTTGATTAGAGTAAATTGGCCAACAAATTAGTAGAAAAATGAAGAAAATTTTGTTGAGAAGGGAATTCAATGAAAATTCTTACAATATTGATTACATGCTTACAGTCACAGTGGAGAAATCTGTGAGTTTCTTTAGAAATTAAAGTCGTTTTTGAGGTTTGTCCGTAGTTGTAAATGTTCCTTAAGGATCCCTTTTTCTCAAGGTTTCCTTGAAAATCCTTGAGGTTGCCTTGAACGTTGAAGTGATCCTTCTTATTTCCCTTCAGTTTTTTAAGAGATACTTAAAGGATTCCTCAAATGGTGTGTTCTCATTGGCTAAATAAAAGGAATCCTTTCGATTTCCTTTGATATTTTTTATAGTACACAAGCTATTGAGGCACTCTCCTTTCCTTAACAAAAAGGATACCTTGAACATCCATTTTCTGTCTGTAACTTAGGAATTGCAAGATCAAGAATTGTGCTGTGTCAGCCAAAAGAGCCCTCCCTTCAAGGATTCCTTAAATTTCCTCAAAAAGACCTTGAAAAAGGAAATCTGGATTCCTTTTATTTGAAGGAACGGGTTCATAAAAATCGAAATAATCTCAAGGAAGGATTATCAATTAAACCTTGAGAAAGGAACGTTTATAAAACACAGATAAGGATTCAAATCAGGCGGTTTTTTAAGTATAAAAAGCAATTTTAAACTTTTACGTACCTTGAGTAAAATGAGAGAAGAAAAGCTTCCTGGACTTGTCCGTACAGGTCTGGGCAGAGGGACTGGATGGTGGGGATGTATACAATGTTGCCACTCTTTTACCATGAACCCGAAAAACTTAGTGGTAATTATTTACAACATTGGTTTTTTTATATTAAAATGTTTAAAATCAATATTTTGTTCCGTATTTTTATAACTAATTAATAATTAGCGTTTTCTTCATGTCAGCCACAATACTATTTAGAAGGCAGTGCAATGTTCAGGCAGTCCAATATCCATGGTGAATTCATGTTACCGAACGGAAGAGCGGAAGAGCGATGTTCAAGGTACCCTTTTGGTTAAGGTAAGGAGAGTTTCAAGGAGCGTTAAAAAATATGGGCCTAAATCTAAGGTTTTGGTGGCCTCTCAGTAGTTTAAAAGGGATTATCTCTATGTCATTTTTGGATGAATATTGTGACCTTGAAGTATTCGCACCAAAGACAAATCATCAATGCCAGAAGAAAAACCTCTTCCAACATGGAGGACAATAACAAATTTAGAAAGAAAACGCCAGCAAAAACATGCGCTTGTAATTTAATTAGTCGTTTTCACCCTACGGGAGTATAAAATAACTCCAGTTTGAGCAATGCTTTGTAAGGGGATATGAGGGTTTTAAGTTGGTTGCTTTGTACATATTTCGTTGTGAGCAACGTTTTTCGGTTTTTCCTTCTATCTGGAAACCGTCGCTCAAACGAAAAAATGTCTTAAGTAAAAGTTGTAGCTACGGAAATTTACTACATAAAATATCTTATTGGTTTTTTCCGTCAGAGCAATATTTAGGAGATATGAAGGTTTTAAGTTTTCAGACAGGCTCTGTAGGATTATTAGTTTTAACCTCATAACTCCTTAAATTTTGCTCTTACGCAAATAATGAATAAAGAAATTTTTGTAGGAAATCTTTGTACCCACAACTTTTAGTTGGACATTTTTTCGTTTTGAGCGACGGTTCCGAGATAGAAGGGAAAAACCGAAAACCGTTGCTCACAACGAAAAATTTGCAAAGCAAATCATTAAGAACCCTCATATCTCCTTAAGTATTGCTCTGACAAAAAAACCAATTAGGTCTTTTTGTAGGAAATTTCCGTAGCTACGACTTTTACTTAGGACGTTTTCGTTTTGAGCGACGGTTTCCGAGAAAAGGGGAAAAACCGAAAAACCGTTGTTAACAAACGAAAAATTTGCAAAGCAACCAACTTAAATACTTCCATATCTCCTAGAGTATTGCTCTGACGGAAAAAAAAAACTAATAAGATATTTTATGTAGTAAATTTTAGTACCTACAACTTTTACTTAGGACATTTTTTCGTTTTGAGCGCCGGTTTCCGAGATAGAAGGGAAATACCGAAAAACGTTGTTAACAACGAAAAATTCGCAAAGCAACTCACTTAAAAACCATCATACCTCCTTAAAGGAAAAAAAGAAAAAAAAAAAGAACATTTTTCAAATGAATATAAACACCATAATAAATATTGTACAAACAGAGAATTTAGCTTGATGAGATTTTGAAAATTGAAAAAAGAAATCAAAATGGAAAAAAACTGGGAGGAAAGCATTGAAATTTAATTATTTAAAAATTCACTGTCATTAAAGTTAACTTTTCGTTGAACTGAAGTTGAGTTTTTGTAAGCTGACATAAAGTGATAACCATGAGAAGGTCCTGAAACAAAAATTAGAGATGTCGAGAAAGTCGATAAATTAAAAATTACTTTGATATTCGAGTTGAACATTTCTTCGAATTTTTCCGGTGACATCGACGGTACACTGTGGACCATATCAAGCAAAGCACGTCCGACGGCATTGTCAGGGACTTTAGTAGCTAAAACCTGTTCGACATATGACAAAACGGAATCGATCAATTCGGAAAGCTGATGGGCGGCTTCAGCTATCTGTTGGATGTCTGAGACTGGTTTGATTCCATTTCTATCGAGCAAAGTTTTTTGACAGTGACGCACTAAAATAATAGATTTCATTATTTTAAGTTAACGCTCATCTAAACTTACAAGCAACAATTTCAGGTTCGTAGCAAGTAATTTCAACGGGGATGGTGGTAAACATGTTTCCAAATTTTCCTCCAGGAACACCAAGAGGGACACTAAAAGTTAAATATTAAGCATATAAATCTTTAAACGATTAATTAGTTACCTAACGTAAGCCTTAATGCCTGTATGAGTTCCTTGAAGTGTGGTGTCCAAAGTCATATGAATCGGGTTGTTACATTCCCTCGAATAATAATCGTGGATTAGCGATGACTGACTGTTTACATCGTTTCCAGTCGCCCACCATCCAACGATGTTTTCTTGTTTTGTTACTTTTTGGTTTATTTCAAACAAATCTTTCGCATAACCGAGATCGGCTTCAACCTACAAATCATAAATTGATTAAAAAATGCTTTTTGATAATAAAACGATAATTACCGATTCATCATATTCCTTATGTGGAACACAAAACAATTTGTGACTTCAACGACTCCTTTCTCGATAGTCCCTGAAATAAAATAAAATTAAGTACTGTCATAAAAAACATATTCCCAAACTTTAAAGTCTGAGCGTTTTCAACAAAAACCCTTATTTTTACAAATTTTAAGCGTTTTCCTTGGTTTTGGAAGTTTCAGAAGTTGGTTTTATTGACAAAAAAATTTTTTTACACTATTTTGATTTTTTTTTTAGATTATTGACGGAGGACCCTGGAACCCCATTTATAAAGGATTTTTGGTAAGTTTTTTTTTTATATATAAAAAGGAACCCCAATCTTTCAAGTCAGAACACTGCCATTTCACAAAAAGTCGAAAAAGTACTTTAGACATATTGTAGATAAATACTGACTGACAGCCGGCACGACAGACAGTCTGGAAGAGTACTTCCCAAAAACCGGACATGGAGGGCAATTCAAAAATATCTCTTAAGGAAAGTCAATTAATAAGGCGTCTCTCAGCCATACATGTAAAAAATGGGTTTTTCTCCTAAATATCACAGCAAACATTCAATATTGAAGGATAACCTCGTGGCTTACCGAGAAGGGTGCCGATGACACGGATAGCGTCCGAATTTCTCCTTTCGTAGGCGTCCACGATTTGAAAAAGGACAACCGGATGAACTTTAACCGTCAAATTCAATGCCATTTTTCAATTTAAATGATAATTTCCACAAGAAAATATTGAAAAACGAGTTTATAAATTAGAGTTCAACTGAAGGTTAAAACTGTAACCTCAAGCTTTACACGCGTGACAGGCTAGACAACTTGTCTAAGATTTCCTTTCTTAGAAGACTTTCATTATTTTTTCATAAGACGTTCTTGAGGTTTAAAAATCAGAAAATAAAAATATAAAGCGGTTATAATATAACCTCATAACGTCATATTATGAGCATTTAGAACTTTATTAGGTAGTGGCCCCTCCGTAAATTTGAAAAATATTTTTAAGGCAAATATTTCTGGCTAATTTTGCCATTCATTCCTTTGATTCTAAGTCGACTCGTTCGACGAACTACTCAACTATCCAAATAGTGCATATACAAAATGAATCGCGTCGTCCATGTCTTGTCGACCCGTGTGCAGACCACACGGCGACTGACTGCGATTTAAATCCCTCGACGATTTGACCCTACCCAGTGACGACCCTACTCAGTGCGCTCTTAAGTAGGGTAGGGGAAGATTCGTGCGATCTGCCTGCGACAATAGCGTCGACCAAGTTTAATCGACTCTTGTAGGCCTAATCCTTAGTATAAGCAATGACGCTTACTTCTCGAATTATGCCAACAGAAGAAATTTTATAGACAGGAGTTGCTCATTAATCATAGGATCAATTAGTTGAAACCATCACTTTTAGGAAGTTTCGATGGTACAACCTCCTGATATCTGCTTAAGTACCCAGATATCTTTTTATGTTAAAGTTGTACAGTAAATCCATTTGCAAGTATTGAAGGCCAAGATAATTATAGTTTTTCTTCCGCAAAACAAGTTTCGTGCTTCCAAGAATCTCTCTTCTCCCGCTTCTAAAACAAAATACGTTTATCTCTGTTCCGGTGTTAAACTTAGTTGATAACACGTCACCGCACAGGTACTAAAACAGTATTGTACTTGCGAAAAGACAATGCGTCGTGGAGAACCGAGAGAAACCGAGAGTTCGAGAAAGAGGGAACCCGCCCATTCAGTCTATTACGTTTGAATTATCTCACGTAGCGTTTCGAACCAATCCACCTTTTGTTTCTCAAAATGTTTCAAACATAAAATTATAATCTCATTTTTCTCTCTTTCTTCTATCGGTCAAAACCTCGATTACAGGATTAGCTATGGACATTAGGGACAAATCAAAGGGATTTACGTATGTAACTGAAGGATACCGCCTCATCAGAGAGGAACATGTAATTGCCAATTACGAATTAATTAATTAATAACGGTCAATCTCCTAACAGATGATTAGGAGTGATTCGGGGTCCTATTTGTGGGGGACGACCTGGCTAATCAATTTCAAACAAAGATCAAACAATAATATCAAAACGATACCTTTTTTTCAATTTCCTTTTTTTGAAATCAAAATTTCCACTTTTAATGAGAAAAAAAAAAAACAATTTAGAAAATCAACAGAGCGCTTTAAAAAAATTGTTTACATTAAATTTTACGAATGACAAAATTTAATAAAGAAACAATAATATTTACTTCATTTCTGGGGTTTTTTCTTTGTATGTTTGCCACCCCAACCCTGAATAAACATTGATTGAATATCTAAATCAAATCATAAGAAACAAAATCAATCTTAGGATAAAGTAAATAAGTTTACAAAGGTGTTAGCAAATGACCAATCATCGTAATAATAAATAATATTTGGGTATTACAATACTTCTTTTGGGAAGTTAAAACGTTTATTTTAAGTAACGTAAAGGTCCGTTACCACTACGGTGGCGTTTTTCTTTGAAGTTTTGCTCCGATTTTGCGAGACAACTGTTGGTTTTAAAAAAATTTTCTTTGTGATTTAGCTGTAGAACACATTCATTTTCATAAATACAAAAGATTTCTCACGAAAGTCATTAAAAATGTAGAAAACCGGAAAGAACTCTCAATATTTTTAATCAAAAAACTTTTAAAATTTAATTAATATAGTGATGAACAGTTCTTCTCAAATAATCTTTCTTTCAATTTTTCGTACGGAAAAGCTTCCCGCCATCTGGGTACATCTAGCTTATGCATTATTAATAAAATGGAAAACTCACCCTTTTCGGTTCACCACTAAGTGATAATGAACGAGGAAGAGAGTTTTAATCGTACGATGGGAAAGGAACATTAAAAAATAAGAAAAGCGAAGAAAAAAAGAAATTTTTTAATATTCGTCAGTATTAAAAATGTAAATTGACACTCTCGTTTAATTTAAACAATCTTTTTCATGACCGAATATTTTGTTTTAAAGGGTTTATCTGCAATTAGGATTCCTCAGGAGTGTAAAATTACTCATTAAATCCTCTCTTTCTGAAGATAAGGGGTTGCGGCTGGACTTTCTAGGTCGAAAGTCCCCTGGGAAACATTTTCTAAGCTCATATTTTAGTGCGAGAAAGGTAAAACATGGAGTCAAAGTTTTGAGATAAGATAAATCTTTGAAGTCTTACGCATTTTTTTACCCCTTACTTTTTTTTTTCAGTTTCAAAAACCTTTGAAACGAACTTTTAAACCAAGCTCTCAAGTCTGTAATGGACGCTGCTTTTTATTTTATTTAATAAAAATTCAAAGGAATTATTCGACTGTTAATATCGAAATATAATTGCTTTTTACAAAACCACAGGAGTAATTTTTTTTCTTTTCTTTTTCGTCCAAACAAAAAATTCAAGACGGGAGGGGAAAAATTACAAAAACGGACAGGTTATCACGGTTAAAATATGATAACCAGGGTTTTTTTTATTCGTAATTAGGTTTTCTCAAAAGGAAAATATTAAAAAAAGGCAACAACCGTATAATTGGATCAACCCTTTTTGTGTTTGCTAAGTAACTCAATCGATTGTGTAATCTTAAAAATCAAAGTGAAAATAAAAATTTTTAGTCAACAAGCTAGATCTTTCTGTCCTGCCCAGGCTTTTGCTTATTTTGCTTAGCCCTCGCTGACAGATCTTTAGCTTGTTGACTAAATTCTTTTTCAGTCCCTCCGTCACTAAAATCGTAGAAGGTTTTCGCGGAGCTTGTTACGTCCCATCAGCAGACGGGCTTTTGTTCTATCCTGCCAGAGGTCTTCTGTGAAAACCTTCAACTTCTTAGCTTTGTCCTTGGGAGTTTTGCCATCTTTTCAAAGTAGCAAAATTAAGGTTTTTAATTGGAATATTTTCTCTTGTGTTTCTGAATGTTTAGATATGATTTTCATTTGAATGTATAAAATCAAGGAGTCTGTTCTAGGCAAATGGGATTTGCAAATACATATATGTCTAGTACGAAGTGTTGAAAGGAATGTAGTGTAATTGTATCATGAGCAAACGTTCAATACCTCGTTTTCCCTGTTTGCTTACATAGTATAGGGAGGCCTAAAGTCAATTTGTATACGAAATGTTCCTTATGTCAATACAAATCAAAAGCTACGCTCGAAATACGTGACTTATTGCAACCATATACATAAAGCACACACCAAGACTTTCGAATATACCTTTTGTTACAGAAAACTTGAGGAAATATTTTGAATTTTCAAACGAAAGGCTTGAATATCGATCACGAAATTAATAAAACCGTTAAATATTAAGTTTCAGAAGAAAACATTTTCAAACTTTTGTATTTTTTGCCAATGAGTACCTAATCTTATTTCGTAATAAACTACTGAAAACCTATTAGCCTCGTTGCTTAAAGCGTAAAGCTCATTTGAATATACTGACAATGAATGATAGTTTATGATATTGATTTCAAAGCACTGGAAATTCCATGCATATTCCTATACAAAGCAAATTAAATATAAAATTATGCAGCTTATAAAAATATTCAAAGAACTTTTTGATTTGAAAAATTGAAAGGACAATTTTAATGTTAACTGCAAGGTCGAAGATAAAATATTACCCCAAGTGGTTTTTAAACCATAGAATTATTCTAATCGAAGATATTTTTAGAAAATTTCTTAATAGAAACACGAGTTTCTCACCGAAACTAATATCTTTCTGAAATGAGGATTCGCAAAATTGTTTTCAGAGTTTTGCCACCCCCGTCATTTATGTATAAAACACAAAAAGGGACGTCGTAAAACTGATGAAATGCAAGAGTTGAACACCTAAAAAGCCCTTTTCCCAGTTTTCCAAGCCTTTCTAAGCGTTCATTATAATTACGGAACTTCACGTGTATTGATGATGGTGGCAATTTTGAAACGTACGTGACTTACAGACCGTATCGTAGGGAGCTCTGGAAAATTTTGATATCCCTCAAAGAAACCTCTCATAATTACAAAAAATACCTTTAAAATAAAAAATTTTTAAACAAAAAATCGTCGGTAAGAAGCTCTTCTTTTATTCCTAATGAATTAAGGTTCTCCTAATAGGATTTCTGACATAGACAAAAGGAAGCGACTGAAAGGCAATGCATCAGCTCCAGGCCCTTCGCTAAATGAATTAGAAATTCGCCTTCGAACACTTTAAAAGACACGTCATTTCTTTTTTCAACACTTTAATTAAGTTTTACAAAAATCTATTTTATGACCCAATCAGGAAATTGATTGAAATTTTGATGACGTTGAAAAGTCTATCAACAACAATAGCCTAATCTTTAAAGTTCATGGAAGTCATTTGACCGTCAGAAAGTTTGACGTTTTGTTGACGGCAGAAGTTTGGAAATGGGGGGGTTCTGAGGTGTCGAAGTGCTCCCCCGAAACGGACGAAGGTTCGGCTTCATACTATGTTTCGTACGTTGACAGCTCCCAGGGTTTTCCGTTATGGTCGTTGTCTAGGCAACTCCTAACTTGATTTACAGCTAAACCTAAATTGCGTTTTGAGTCCATTCGAACCCTTCGTCCTTTTTTTTCCCCTCCTTTAAATCTATTTCAGAAAATGTAATACCTAAAAGGTAATATTCCAAAAAAGATAAGGATTCAGAGATAACAAAAAAAGTTATAAATTGAATATAAAAATCCATGTTAAAAAAATTCTTTTTCTTAAGTAAACATGAACTGTCTTTTTGTGTGCTCAAGAGATGAACCTAATAATACATCACTGTCTTCATAACCCTCGTTACTTTAGAATACCATTTTAGACAACCAAATATTTTATTTTACACATTGGTGAAATAAATATCGTTTACATAAAGAAGGGAGAAGTCGGTTTTATGGCCCAATTGAATGGGTTCATTTGAAAGATAAACTTCCAAGCGTCGTATTCCCCGAATATTCCCACTGCGGCTTTCAGAGAAAATTGTGAAATCATACTCCAAGACGTATTCATGAGGGTAGTTCCTTCCTTAAAACTAACTCAACCGAAAACTTTTTCTTCTCATGAAGTTAATTATTATAAATAACATTTTAGGGTATCATTTAGTTATTTTAAGAGCGAAGTGTTGATAATAAAGGTTGTAAATCTATTGCTTGCGACAGTTTTGGCTTCAATCAAATGTCCAACCTGTGGAACCCCCAACCTGTTGTTGGAACCTGTTGATCCTCAAGCTCTTTGTTTTAATAAAAAAGAACTTACAGAGGGTATTAAAAAAATTCCTTAAAGAGTATTTAGAGTTTTGTTGAAGAACGGGGGCGGCCTAGGTTTTCCGGGCGAATTCAACCGTTTGGCAAAAAAAAAGCCCCTCAATTGACGTATCTTCAAAAGACGTCCGACGAGAGTATCACAATTGCTTTTTGTGCTTGTGAATGTTTCTGACGTTCGGGTTTATTTTACGTGTGAATTGGTTTAACAAGCGATATGAAGAGGGGAAAAGAGGGAAATATGGATTAATTGGGCAATCGTATTGGATGAAGGCAATAACAAAGTTAGTCAGAGAGAAGGGACCGAACCTAATTGCGAAGGCACTCCAACTATAAAACAGAGTTAAAATCATTTCTGGTTCCCGAACCATTAAAAAAACTTTCATTTTAAACTCCAACTGTTTTCAAAATTTTAAAGCCGCAAAAGTTCATTTTGACTCTAAATCCTCACTGAGGATAGTAAAATTTTAAATTTTAACATTTTAAATAGACGAAAAATATTTTATTGTGTAGTTTCTGGGAGTAGTTTAGGTGATGGACTGCCTTAAATAGAACGCTAGAACGAACCGATAAGGGTATTAGAAGATAGTAGGCGACCCTAATGCTTCTAATAGCTTTTTCCTCACGGAATAACAATGTGAAATCCGATTACAGTTTCATGCAGTACTTGCCCAGTACATAGTCAAATAATTTGGAAAGTAGTCTTCAAAAACTGCGTGGCCTTGACGAAATCATAATGACCTATATTTTTTCTCCGCTCACATTAAATCGTGATGAGGAAGTGAAGCCGGAAGGACGACTTGTTTCCGAATGCCAATTTTGATACGCGGAAAAATTTTCTTCTCTTCAGTCTTATTTATGCTCTGAAGAAGTGAGAATCATATACTCAAGATGCCTGGGTTGAAAGAGGTAAGCCTCTATATTTTTACTTTGTGCAAAATTTAAAGCTACAGGCCCGGCTTTACGGCAGTAAAGCACATAAGCAGAAGCGGGGGAGACTGCGGCCCCCAAAATTTCGTGAGGAAAAAAAATTAAAATCCAGAAACTGTCTGAAAAGAGGTTTCCTAAGCTTCCTAAAAAATGTCAAATTCTTTTTAGGTTGTAAAATTATAGAAAACGACCAAAAGTTCTGTAAAAAGTAGTTTTTTTTGCTAAAAAAAAAAGTTGGTTTTTTATAATAATTGGATTAAAAATTGACTTTTACGATGTTTTCTTCATTCCTTTTTTTGAAAGCTTAAAGATAAATATAATAAAATTTTCCACAAAATTCGCATACAATTGAATCTTATAACTTTGATAACAGTATTTACAATTTTTTTAAAATTAGCTGATAACCCTAAAAAAAGTTACGTAACGCTAGTTTAAAATTGAAAAAAATAGGCCGGTATTTAAAAATAAAAAAGAGGAGATCGTGCCAGATCGTAAGGTTTGCTTGGGGAGCGGACAATTGAATAATTGAAATATCACATTCGAGATACGTTAATTAGGATGACTACTATTCAAGGACGTTGAGTATGAACGAGTTTTATTAAAAAGTCCCTCAGAAACGGAGTGGGGTTCGTTGGTGATAACAGGCGTGTAATGTTATCAACTCGTTAGTTCATCAAATGTCGGTTACCTTTCACTGCGGTCGAAATCTCTTGTAAGTTCATTTGTTTTACTTCGTTTATTTTATAATAGCTGCCTGGCAGTAATCCATTGTGTCGGGCGGTTAGAAGCCAACTAAGGAGTGGCCTAAGTACATTCCACTGTTTATTCCAATAAAAAAATCCCAGTAAAAGTAAAAATATATATCGAGGGATTTAAGCAAGTTTTATAGAATCACAGATAATCCTGAGGGGAAAAAAATTGTTTTAAAGTCTACTAATTTAGTAAAATGATTTAAACAATCTCCTGCTTTAAATTAAATTTTGATTATCCTAAATGGGAGGGAGTAAAGTTTATTGTAACTTTAAACGTAAGTAGAACCTATTATAATTCATCCACAAATAATTGCGAGGTAAATCCTCTTTAAATAGAAGGTTATAAGGTAAAACACAATATGAGGATAGCTTTACTCGGGCTTTCGTTCATAATTGATCCACGAAGGTTGGAGCTTTACTCTAGTAATCGTCTGTGTTAGTTTTAAGCCCATCTACGTTTGATCTCCTGATTCTATTATTCAGAAGGCTCTCGTGAGTTAGGACAATTAACCATTTAAAATTCTCATTTGTCCATGGAGGGAGGCTTCTTTCTTATACGTGAAAAGGAAGGGGCTCGAAAAACCGAGTGCTAAAAGCTAATTCGCCTTTGAGACTCTTTTACATTTCAAACGGCAATTGAAAGTAAGTCCCTTTTCTCTCTCTTTTTAAATATTTATTTGTTACGGAAAATAAAATTTTCTTAAAAAAAAAAAGCTTCCAAAGCAGCTCCTTTCATTTCATTATTTCTATGCTCTTCATTGATCTCAAATCGAATTTGTTTTTTCTTTAAAAAATTCTCAAAATATTCAAGAATTTCCAAGGCCTCTTTTTCGAGTAGTTTTAACAAGGTATTGTCTTTGTGATAATTTCAAAACTTGGTTGTATAATTTTGAGATCAAAAACACGTCTTTTCCCTTTAGTGGATGGTTCCACTTAGATCTTCAATTAGGAAGGGTTTGTTTCTCTCAAGTCCCCCTAGGGGTTTTAATATAAACTCGCCGCAGCCACTTTCCGGCTTCCTTCGATGACCGCAACCCACGCCATAAAACCTCCAATTTCCGAGTTCTAGGATTTCGAATATGTAGGAATTTCTCCAGCATTTGTTTTTAAGAAACATGACTTATCTTCTCTTTCCTTGTTAAAAGAAAAAGATTTTTTTCGGTTGTTGTACATTTTTTTAACCAAGAAGGGATAATTACTAGGTACTTCAAGTTCATTTTTATTTTTCAAATTAATTATTAGTATTACAATGGCCAATGAATGAGAATTTTTAATGATGAGAATCAGGTCGTATTATTTTTCAACGTCGCGCTGTGTCATTTAGGGCAAAAATTCGTTTTAAGAAATACAAAAGGTTTTATTATGGTTAGGCATTCTGGAGATGAACGCAAGAAAACGATGTTCTGTCATATCTTATTGTCGAAAACTCCCTAAAGTACATTTTTTACTCTTTATACAACGTTGAATGGATCCTCGGAATAAAAAATGAATGATATTTATCCTAGAATAAAAGCTTGTTTCAAGGGTTTTTTTATTTTGTAGATGGCTCTACCTACATACGAAAGTCTTGTTTTTAGCTTGATTGGGGCCGGCCGGACAGATTTGACGCCCCCGGGCAATCTCGTGACACGCCTCCGACCCCTAAATCCTATGCTGAGCGTAATGAGATTTTTTTGAAAGCCCCCTAAGCAAGAGTTATCATCATCCTCAACCCTTAACTTCGGTGGTCTTCAGGCCACCAGCTTGGACACTTGCGTCAGAGAAACGTTCCCGCTTTCAGTCCATAACCCAAGCAAAACCCCTAAACATTTTTTTTTGCGTGAAAAATCAAAGAAAAGATCAAAATTTGCAAAATGAGTTTTTTTGGAGGGGGGGGGGGGCGTAAAATATGCGAAAAATCTTGAGTTGTGGAAAAAAAAACCCAAAATATTTTCCCTGAAAAACCAAAGGAAATGGCCAAAAATAATGTAAAATGAGGTTTTCTGGGAGGCGAAAAATATGGGAGAAATATTGAGCGGCGAAAAAATAGAAAAAATAAGAAAACGGTTTTTTTGTGGGCAATGCCCCTGACTGTTAAAATGATAACCCAAATTTATCAATGTTGCTTTATTGCTATAAAATAATTTATTTATGAATTGATAATGTACCTACAATAGGCATTGTTAGATTATTATAGGTTTTGGTATGCCGAGATATTATGTTTTTTAAAGTCAACAAGGGCATTTTATCTTATCATAATTTTAATTTTTGTTTAGAAATG
This sequence comes from Orius insidiosus, assembly GCA_014119065.1. NCBI lineage: Eukaryota > Metazoa > Arthropoda > Insecta > Hemiptera > Anthocoridae > Orius > Orius insidiosus. The sequence goes on from JACGAQ010000171.1 coordinate 92,618, forward strand.
AAAGCTGTTTTTTTCTTCTTTTCGACGTTTTCGTTTGTTTTATTTTATTTTTAGGCTCCCGAAATAATTTTCTGATCAGCACAAGCTGATTCAATTTTGAATATTATGTTGGTACTTATTTATTTAGAATCAAAAAATAAAAACTCGTATTTGATTTTATTTCATTTACTTCAATTTAATGAAGTTTGGTCTATTTGATTTCGTGGTATTGAATAATTACCCGATGTATTTGCATATTCGGAAATAAAAGTTTTCACCGTTTTAGGCAGATTTTTTAATTTATTTTTTAAATTCAATATAACATGTCGACAAAACATACACGCTTTCCTCGTTTGAATTCGATATTGCCAATTTGACTAAAAAGCCGGCCAAACTCCTGTGACAACATCAAAGCCTCGCTACGTTGATTTTCGATGACCGGAAACTAATTTAGGATCCGCTTGCAATTTGTCTTCCTAAAGCTTCAAAGGAAATTTCGTTCGTTGTAATCGCCTGCAGTTCACGTTCAGATGGGTAAATCCCCGGCCCCCTTAAAACTCTCCTGTCAACACGAATGAAACGTTTCATAAACTTCTCTATTTAAGAATAATGAAAAATCAGAAATATTTTTAATTATTTTTCCCTATCAATCAGTCTTCAGTTCGTTTAGTCCTGTTTCGACATGTTTTTAACCTGCTGTATGTTTAGAGCAGGGTCCAAGCGGTGATTAAAATAGGTAATTTTGGTCAAAAATGCCTTTAAAAAAGTCAATTTTTGGTCAAAAATGCCATAAATCTGTTGTTTTAAGACAAAAACTGTGAAAAATGCTTTAAATGAAAGGCAATTCTGGTCGAAAATGCCTTAAAAATGCAATTTTGGTCAAAAATGCCTTAAAAAAGGTAATTTTGGTCAAAAATGCCTTAAAATAGGTAATTTAGGTCAAAAATGCCATAAATCTGTTGTTTTTAAGACAAAAACTGTGAAAAATGCTTTTAATGAAAGGCAATTTTGGTCGAAAATGCCTTAAAAATGCAATTTGGTCAAAAATGCCTTAAAAAAGGTAAAATAAAAATAAAATAAATATCAATGTCAATCCCTTTTTGGAGCATTTTCTTGACATTAGGCTTTACGTCCAACTACCTAATTTTAAGGTGTCGTGGACGGCGCGTGTTTCCATTGATTACATTTTCGAGGCCCCCCAGGGAACTCGAACCCATGTAAGGATTAGAATTTCTGCACCGGAGTCTTTCACGCTACACACCGAGCTACCGAGGGCCCTTCTTAAAAAGGTAATTTTGGTCAAAAATTCCTCAAAATAGGTAATTTTGGTCAAAAATGTCTTTATAAAAGTCAATTTTTGGTCAAAAATGCCATAAATCTGTTGTTTTTCAGACAAAAACTGTGAAAAAAGCTTTTAATGAAATGCAATTTTGGTCAAAAATGCCTTAAAAATGCAATTTTGGTCGGAAATGCCTTAAAAAAAGGCAATTTTGGTCAAAAATGCCATAAATCTGTTGTTTTCAGACAAAACTGTGAAAAATGCTTTAAATGAAAGGCAATTTTGGTCGAAAATGCCTTAAAAATGCAATTTTGGTCAAAAATGCCTTAAAAAAGGCATGGCCGTGTGCCCGACAAGTGGGATGCAGGTTTCATTTAACCCAAGCTTGGTGGCGTGCAATTCAGAGGTTCGGGTTGACAGTCGAATATAAAAACGATACAACTGTAGGATCAATAAAATATGAAGTAAATTTTTAATTTTGATTTTTTTATTGTTATCCTACTACAAAATCGACGGTATTAATTTTGGCCGACTTTGGCACCAGTTTTTGGCCGAATTAGTAACTATGGCTTCGAGTGGTTGGCCGAGTTGGGCACGATAGTTGTCAAGTCGTTGGCCCAGTTAGATATATTTTGGGTCGTTGATGAAAATATTTGGCCCGGTTGGTTACAGCCATTTTTTCAAATGTCCTAAGTGCAATCTTTAATTTCATGGTGTTCAAGCTCTTTCAAAATATTTAGTAAATTTAAATATAAACTTTGTACGCACTGTAGCTTAAAGAAGGGTATGATACCCTTTAACAAGAAAAATAAAAGGAGATCAACAGAATACAGGAAGTGTCTGGAAGAACGTGAATTCCTGTTGAAGATGCTTACAAACGGGGAATTGACAAATCATCTGGAAGAGAGATTCACCGCCATAAATTATTGGCTCCTTTTGCTCTTCTATTTACACCGCCTACCTCCCTTTCTGTGAACCACCTGTGCAGACGAGTCGACGAAATTCAACGCACCGCTTCCTCTTAGTGGTTGGAGAATGTCGAACGTCTACGCTCACTTCCGGCCGACGAACTTGCCACCTTTATCTCCAAAACACATTTATTCGAGAAATAACTCTTAGAATAATATAAAGTTTGCTAAATACTCGTATATTTACTCCAATTATAAGTTAGGTAACTTCAGGGTAAACTATCATTAAATATAAATTTTATATCTTCTTTATAATTTGTTTTATGTGATATGAAACTTTTCTTAATAAAAAGGCTTTGATCAAGAACATTTTTTAATGATTTCTTGAGACCTACTCAATTTAAATTTAAAAAATGTTGAATCATTTTTGTTAGTAGAAATACAAGCTGATAGAAATATAAACTGATATGACGTAAACATTCGTCCGAAATCAAAATTAAAATTTTTTTTGTAAAAATATTAATTAAATTTTAAATATAGATTGGTAAATTTTATCAAATAATGGGAATTAAAAAAAAATGCTTGGATAGTACTTTGTTGCATACCGCTGAGTTTTGTTTCGGTATTCTCGTTCGGAGTTTCGTCAGCAGCGTCATCGATCGATTTAATTATTTGGGGATTTATCCCGGAATCACATTGTTTTTATAATCCAGGAATTTTTTCCCTCTCCGCCTTTATGACAAAGCGAATTTTCCATGCAAAAATTAAAACTGACAGAACATCCGGAAAAATTTAATATCACATATCGCTGGAGGGTTTGGCGGAATTTTCGTAAGGCCTATTGTTCTTTTTCGGCAGTTGGACACTTTGTACTGTTGGGGATGACGTTTCAGCAGTTGTAAATTCAGGTAGCTGATTTTTAGAACATGATTTTGAAATGAGGGTGACAATTCGTACTGCAGGAAAGTAAAGAAGAGTGAACACGAAAGTGTCGCCACACTACGCTCCTTTTTTCCGCCCCAGAGTACGAATGGGTTGTCAGTACGAAATTTTTGATTACCCTCAGTGGGGACTAAAAGATAGATTTCTTCTCCGTAAATTCTGAATTTTTTTTTCTCCTCTCAAATAGATAATGCGTTTGTTTTTCAGTGCTCTATAATGGACATAAGCAACGATCCAACAGTAGCCAAGATGCTGTCTCTGACGAAAGGAGCTATGCCGACCGGGAACGTTAAAATACCACCTGAAAACTGTCTCTTGCCGGACGTCTTCTTAAAATTCCAAGAAAGGATCAGAAATTTCGTCGTGAGACCCGATGACATTTGGATTTGCACGTTTCCGAAGTGTGGTAAGCAAGATCCCTTAGGACTTGAGCAATTAAAAGTTATCAACTCCAGTCAGCTTTTTGAACTGTCAAAAGATGCCCCCCCGTATACGAGAATTAGTCAAACTTAGCCACGTGAATCATACTCATTTTAAAGACAATTCAACGTCTAACTGGGTTTTCCAAATGTAATTTCCTCCAGAGAGCATTTTGATGTAAATTAAAGCCCCCGAAGCGACCTTTTTCAACTTATGCAATTTCACCGACATTGCTTTTCCTCAAGAAAAGGGTTAATCCACGAAACAATATCCTATTGCCTTAGGTACGACATGGACTCAAGAAATGGTCTGGCTAATTATGAACAACTTCGATTTCGAGAAAGCCAAATCAACGATGCTTTACATAAGAACTATTTTTCTTGAGTAAGTTTCAACCATAAAATTTCTAATTTAGTTCAACATTTTTAATAGCTACTCAGCCATTGGAGGATTTCTTGAGGCGAATGATGAAGATACAATAGTCAAAGCTGAAAAAATGGATTCTCCACGTATAATTAAGTGCCACCTTCCATTTTACCTGATGCCAAAACAGTTGTTTAAAGTGAAACCAAAAGTAAAGAAAAACCAAATAAAAAAAACTATTTTAATTAATTATTTTAAAGATTATTTATGTATATAGAAATCCTAAAGATGTTGCGATCTCATATTTCCACCATTATCGTCTCTGGAACAATTTTGAAGGCACGCAAGAGGATTTTATCAACGCTTTTTTGGAAGATAAAGGTTCGAAAACTCCGAAGGATGGCCGGGGGTCTATCCCATATTGCTTTGGCTTCCGTCAAGCACTTAACAAGCAGTGTCATAACGGAATGTGTAGAAAGAATTTTTTCGTAAATACTACAAAACCTCTTTTACACAGCCCAAGCATCTGGGACCTCCCAGTGATTCTACGATTCACAGCCACTAAGAATATTTCAATTTTAAAATTAATTTTTTTTTAGTGGTTTACAGCCCATTTTGGAACCACGTAAAGGATTTCTGGGAGATAAAAAATGATCCAAACGTCCTGTTTAATACATTTGAAGATATGAAAAATGTAAGTCAATTATTAAGCTAAAACGTTTTGTAAAAAGTTGAAATCTTCAAGAACATCAAAAATTGTTGGGGAAAAAATTGATTTGTAAGTTTGCCCTTTGTGAGAAATAAATCTCCTAGGGTCCGATAATTGACGTCTGAAAGCTTCTATAAATCTTGGCTTAATAGCAAAAAGGAAAACTCCTGGAATTACGTTCAGAGATTCGTTAGAAACGACTTTTTCATAACTTACTTTATTAAAAACTTGGTAAACATACTTTTTTAAATATTCAAAAGCATTTCTTTTCTTCAGGATCTCAAAGGAGTAGCGAGGAAAACCGCTGCTTTTCTCGGCGTGAAGATACCTGAAAAGATCGAGGAACGATTTTTAGACCATCTCAGTTTTAATCAAATGAAAAACAACCCGGCCGTGAATTTGGAGGCGGAGGCTAAAGAGATGAACAAGGATCCGGTGTTTATTAGAAAAGGCGAGGCTGGAGCTTGGAAAAAAATACTTTCGTCAGAAGACAAAATTCGTTTCGACAACTGGACCGAAAAATACATCCAAAACGCCAAGTTTACTTTATACAATTAAAATTATAATAATATCCAAAATCACTGCTTATATCAACAAATTGTTTAAAGATTTATTTATTTTTATAATCTTTCTGTTACAATAGGTAATGATTAATAACTTTTATTATTTATAAATAATATTTATAAGATAAATACCTAGTAGAAGTAAATGAATACATTGTTTATGTACATAACATTTCAAAATGCAAAAAATAAAGTTTCCTTATCTTTTTCCTTATACTATTTTCTGCTCTGTTCTGTTTTTCATAAAAAAAGGATGATTTCAAAACTCGTGAAAATAAGGAATTAAAAATTCCCGATGTTAAATTGCCGCAGAATGTTTGTTATTTATGAATAGTTGAGCACAACTGTAATATTATTTGTTAATAATAAAAGTTGCCATAAATAATTAATTAAAAAAAAAAAGGATGTGAACGAGCGAATAAGGAGCGAAGTACAACCGGTATCCAGCAGCAAACTCCCTACAAAATAAATCTGGACAGATTGAATTTTTCATTTACTAATCTATGTATTTGAAATCATAAAACAATTAACCAATAATAGAGGAAGAAATGACTGTGATAACGGGTATCTCACGACGGTGAGCTTTAGGGTGACGGTTTGTTTCCGGCTTCCCGCTGTATCCGCTAAATCTCCCAGAGATAGGTTCACAGTGAAAAGATAGAAATGCCTGTTTTTGTTTCATTTCTTCCTCTATCATTGATCAATTGTTTGATAGTAATATCAACCCCCTTGGGAATACACACGCAATAAAAATTAAAAAGAAAATGAAATCATAAATGTCATAAATTGTATCCTTCTTATTAAAAGCTAACGAGGGGGGAAAACGGATATTCCACGACCGGCTTCGGCGATATACCCTCATCAGGATGATTATTTCCTTATTTTTCCATTCTCTCGACTGTTTCACTAGACCTTAACTACTTGGTATTATGGACACCGCGGGAATGTTGGCAGAACATCTGCCCACCTGATGAGACCTATCACGCCGAAACCGGTCGTGGTATATCCAATTTTTCATCCTCCCTCCCTCACTAGGTTCCAATGTCAAAAATTACATCTTCACTTATAAAATATGGGTAATTTACCAACAAAGTATAACACCTTAACTATAAATTTTTATCTTATCTTTTCTGATTAGAGAATTTACCTACCAAAATGTTTCAAAAATGTGTTTATTTTTGCCACAGTAGGTCACTTTAAAGGAACGAATTGTACAGATTTTAAAACAAAATGGACCTCAGCTCAGATCCGACGGTTGCGCTTTTTAATTCGGAAATTCCCCATGGGATGAACCGTGGTGCTGCGGACACTTTACTGCCTCCTGGAAAATGTATTCTTACCAAGCCTTTCCTTCAAGATATGGAGAGAATCAGAAATTCAAAGTGAGACCCGACGACGTATGGGTCATCACATTTCCTAAATGCGGTAAAGTATAAAATAATAAATTTTACATTGCAAATAACCAATAGGAAGAGAAATTAAATAATAAAACGATATCCAACGGTTTTGGCCTAATATACCTCATCAGTGATTTCCACCTTTGTATCCTCACTTATTTATATTTTACTTAACTATTTTCTCTTTTCTCTCCCTCATTTGCTATTTTCTATATTAAAATTTATTAATGCAACCCTTTTCGTAATATCCGCGACTAAAAAATAAATAACAAAATCTTCCTTATTTAATAAACTTTTATTTCTTAAAGTATAACTTCATTTTTATTTAAAGTGTACTTTTAAATTTAGTCGTTTTTTTCCCCTTAAAACTTTTAGGAACAACCTGGACGATAGAAATGGCCTGGCTTCTTCTCAACGATGTTGATTTGAAAAATCGAAACAGAAAAACTTGTGGGAACGTTCAATATTTATCGAGTAAGACCAGTTTTCAATATTAAAAAAATTGAGTGTCATAGTCCTCTAGGATTCGTGGCGACTTTTTTCCTTCCTAAATCTTGAATTGAGGCGCTCCGGATACGAAGGGCGAACTCGACAAAACGTAGTTTCGAGATATTCGCATTTTAAAGTTTCGGTTTTTACGTATTTAAAGGGGAAAAAATGGCGAACTCAACATAAAAATTATATGGGTGTATTCACCAAGAGGTCTAGAATCTGAAAATGAAAAAAAAAAAACTGACGTCGAGGGTATCACAATAACTTCTTTAAGGAAGTTAAAAATTTGTCCGATGTCGAGTTCGCCCTTCGTATCCGGAGCGCCTCAATTAATCTAAAAGAATATTCGTCTTTTAGAGTAATTCAATTATTATGGGCTAAAAATAAATAAAAATGCTATTTAAGATATGAATCAATAACCACCGAGAAAAAGTTGGGTTATATCACCATAGCGGAAAACATGCCGTCTCCTCGTCTTATTAAATCTCATCTACCTAAATACCTGTTACCTGAAGAGTTATTCCGGGTGAATCCAAAGGTATTAAAATTGTTAAAATTTCATTTTATAAATTTTTGAAAGATCATTTACGTTTATCGGAATCCAAAAGACGTCGCGATTTCATTTTATCATCATCATATTGCATTTATAAAATATTTCGGATCTTTGGAACATTTTGTTGACGCTTTTCTTGAAGATAAAGGTACGTTTAATATTCTGAAGATTTCAGTACAAAAAAAAACATCTATTTTAGTAATCTATGGATCTTTTTGGGAACACGTTTTAGAATTTTGGAAGCTTAAAAACCAAAAAAATATTATATTCATCACTTATGAAGAAATGAAAAAGGTAAATTTTTTGTTTAAATTTTATTTTTCCCTAATTAAGATTTTTAAGGATCTCAAATCTGTGGCGATAAAGGTAGCCGAACATTTAAACCGACGTATCCCGGACGAAAAAATGGACGATTTTCTCAATCACCTGAGCTTCAAATCGATGAAAGAACCCCTCAGTAAACTACAAATCCATACTGGATCCTCTAGGAAGCGGAAAGGATTTTATGAGGAAAGGCGTTGCAGGAGATTGGAAAACCACTCTGTCCGAAGACCAAATTTCAAGATTCGACGATTGGACCAGAAAAAACATCGAAGGATCAGATTTCCCATATTATTGACACAAAAAAAAATTTGGATTAAATATTTCTCTTAATAAACGAATTTTTTTTGAAAATAAACTCCACCCTCTTTTTCTAAAAAAAGATCAAAGGAACATAAAAAAAGGAATGGGGGAAAATCACCCCTTGAATCCGAGTGTAAAATGTATTAAACTGGGCGAATTTTCTCGACTTTCCTAATTTTAAAACAGAATAAATTATTGAAGCGTAAAAATAAAAAGGTGTAGCCTTTCTACCGACTTATAAGTTTAAATTTTTTTAAAAAATCGCTAAGTTTAAAATTGTAATAAAAATTTTATTTGATTTTAAAATCCTTTTTTTAACAAAAGAATACTTAAAAAAGTATGGCTTTTTTTTTTCTCCCCTCATTTTATGTTCAACATTAAAACCGAACACTTTTCATTCAATCTAAAAGTTTTCATCAAATTTTTCCATGCGATCGTAAACTCATGAATTTGCATAATATTGCATAATTAATTCTCGGTCGTTTTAACGTCGTGATGTAAGCATAAAAATCGATAAAACGCCTTCGGCGAAAGAAAAGAAAAGCCATTTTATTCCATCTTCTTAATTATCGCCCCTAACTTTATCCCCCTTCTTTTTATTTCTAAAGAAAAAAATATCTATTGAGATTATTAACTTATTATAAACAATTTTTATGTAAAAAATGTTCTCTCGTAATTAGACTTTTTTTTCTTGTTAAGTTAATTAGCCATTAATTAGGTATATTTGAGAAAAAAGAGAAAATGTTGATAAAAAAGAAATGGAGAATGCGACGTTGCCAGCGTGTAAACGTTTGGATAAAAACATTTTAACTGAAGACTTTGGTGGCAGCGCTTTTATTGACATCAAAATGTCATGTGTTTACGGCTTGAATTTTTTTATTGAGTCAAAAGAGGAAATGAAAAGCCAGATAAAAGGTGAATTGAAATGAAATTGTGGAAGAAACATTACACAAATCGGTAGTACAAAGGCAATGTAAATCATCTCCGGTTTGAGCGCAGCCTTCCGCCAGTTCGATACCGTTTTGGTCTTTGTTGGACATGCATCCTCTTCTAGTCCTATCTTCGTCACCGTATGTGGAATAGACGCAGAAATACGACAGTCTTTCGAAACAGTCGAGGACGTGAAGACTTCTTTCTTTCCATGTTGTATGAGACCAGAATTTTCGTGCGCATACCGAATTTTTCGTCATGGCCGAAGAATTGCAGTGGTAACATCGGAGAGTCGACGACAGCGGTACGAATACGAAAGCGAGAAAAGCGTTTATTGGGAAACGCATGATGCCAACTCCAATAATCCAATACTCCTCTTTCTAACGAAAATAAAAACATAACAAAAAAATAAAAATATTTCTCTAATTTAATTTTTTTTTTAACAAAAACACATGAAATGGTTGATAAAAATTTTAGAACTTTTTTTTCTCTGAATGTAAAATAATTTGATTCGATATGAGGCGCTCCGGGTACGAAGGGCGAACTCGACAAAACGTAGTTTCGAGATATTCGCATTTTAAAGTTTTCTGTTAAGGGCGAACTCGACAGAAAAGTCACTCTCTGGAATTTTCGTGGCGAGATTTTAGATTTTATAGAATCATAGAGAAAAGGGTTTTTTAAAAATTTTCGAATATTTTTTACGATTATTAATTCACAAAGTGTATAATATATTTTTATTTCGTGGCGGTGAGCTGTTCCAAGAGGAGTGGGGCTCCCGGAAAAGGAGTGGGGGTAGTGGACTAGGATACGAGTTCGCCCTTCGTACCCGCTCGGATATCGCAGTTAGAGCTTTGCCGCATATCGGTTTTTACGTATTTTAAAGGGGAAAAAAGGGCAAACTCAATATAAAAATTACATGGGTGTATTCTTCAAAAGGTCTAGAATCTGAAAATGAAAAAAAAAAAAATTTGTCCGATGTCGAGTTCGCCCTTCGTACCCGGAGCGCCTCATATATGGTTTGAAAAATCCCCCCCCCCCCCCCCCCCCATGGATCTGAAACAGAAATAAAAACCTATGAAAGTACCGACGTTTATTATTACTTTTTTGTACATTTATTTCATGTAAAAATCCAGAAATAGCTTTTTATCTGCTTCTTTTTTTTCGGTAGACAAACCGAGACAGCTATTATTTTTTCATTTGCGGGTGTTTCCCTCCATTTTTTGGCTAAAGTAATACTTTTAACTAAATATTTAGGATATTATCCCCCCTTACACAGTTTTTTGAAAGTTTTTTTTTTCGGTCGATAGGCCGAAAAAATTCTTCTTTTAGAAATATAAAGGTGTTTCCACACGGTGGTTAAAAATAGTATTGTAGATTTTGGGTCGTTTTATTCAATGTTTAGAGAAAAATACCCCGTTTTTTACAGTTTTTTGCCCAAGATACAACCTTTTTACTGTATTTGGAGCCGTCAAAATACTCCAATTGAAATCTAGACTCAAAATAAAGCAAAAGTAGACATTTTAATTAATTTATTTTTAATAAAACGTAAAGAATAGTGTAGAGGTCTTTTGTTGAATTAAATGGAATAACCAAGTTTCTCTTTCCCTCCCTTTAATCTTTGTAATTTCGGTTCGACGGTCGAAGAGGGTGGCATAAGCCACCGAGATCAAAGGAGGTGGAAATCTCGACTCAAATGCTCTCGCCGTGTGATTAGCAACTGGCACGAGATCAGACATTGTCTCAAGTCCTTCCCACCACCCAGAAATCTCGGTTGTTTTCATTCCCGTTTAGAATTTCACAGAAAATCTGTCGTATATCGATCTTTTTCTAAGTTGTTACACGTGGTCTGCAAATGACCTTATTCATTTAAGATTAAATTACGGGTTTCCATGCCTATTAATTCACCCACTGACTACACGCGAGAGGTACGAATATCAATCCTCTATTGAATTAAACTCCGTGTCGCCTTTTGATTTATACCTCCACGTTCTGCTAACTGGGAAGCTTAATTGGTATTGTGTAGATTATTCCCCAGTACTTGATTATTCCACGAAAAACTAGCGTTTACCTCAAACGCTGAGATCTAATAATTTATAGAAACGTATTCGCATACCTGGATAGCTTAGGTTTTATCAGTTTATGTTTTATTACTTAATATGTTGGCGTTTTTCCTGGAAGTTTTGCTCCAATTTTCGTATTTATGAATGCTATAAGTTAAGAGAGGTTTATTCTTACCACAGTCAATTATTTGTGAACTGGGAGAAAATTCAAAAACAATAAAATTGCGGTTTTTGGCATTGAGACACGAAAAGGGCCCCATTTTAGGCATAGAGACCCGAAAAGGGCGCCATTTTTGGCATAGAGACACGAAAAAGGCGCCATCTTTGGCATAGAGCTACGAAAAGATCGCATTTTTTGGCAAAGAGCTACGAAAATGGAGCCATTCTTGGCATAGAGACACGAAAAGGGCGCCAATTTAGTGCATAGAGCTAAGAAAACGGCGCCCTTTTGGCATAGAGACACGAAAGGGCGCCATTTTTGGCATAAAGCTATGAAAATGGCGTTAATTTTGGCACAGAGCTACGAAATGGCGCCATTTTAAGCATTTTGATACGAAAAGGGCGCCATGCATGGCATAGAGCTACAAAAGGGCATCATCTAAGGCATAGAGACACGAAAAAGGGCGCCATTTTTGGCATAGAGCCACTAAAAGGGCGCCATTTTTGGCATAAAGTTACGAAAAAGGCGCCATCTTTGGCATAGAGATACGAAATTTGGCATTGAGACACGAAAAGGGCGCCATTTGGCATTGAGACACGAAAAGGGCGCCATTTTAGGCATTGAGACACGAAAAGGGCCCATTTTAGGCATAGAGACCCAAAAAGGGCGCCATTTTTGGCATTGAGAAGAGAAAAGGGCGCCATTTATGGCATAGAGACACGAAAAGGGCGCCATTTTTGGCATAGAGCTACGAAAAGATTCTCCTCCTTCTCATTCAGGCAGGGCTACATCATTTCCTAGTGGACCGATTGACTTGAAATTCAGCCCAGAGCTCCCTTTCTACGTAATAAACGGAATTTTGAAAGATTTACCCCGTTATAAGGGACTAAAAAAAAGTTAGGATGTAAAAAATGTAGGTTGGTAGGACTGGGTGGTATGTACTATGATAGTAAATAGTGTTTACCTCTTCGGCGAATTCGAAATCGCCGTCGAATTTCCTTTTCCTTCTGGCATCGGCGATATTTGTCGCGACGACAAGAATCGCGAAGGTAATCCAGACGATTTTCATTGTAAGAAACTGAAGGTTTTTCACCCCCATAGAAAATTGTTTAAAAAACCATCAGTTTTCTCACAAAATTGGAGCAAAACTTCAAAGAAGTGCCGTATTTACTGATAAAACAGACTTTAGAAAATCCAAAAATCTTTTAGGATTATTTAGTTAGACTTTAGTTAGTTAATAATAATGTCCATTTTAATAATTGAATGGAGATGATTCAAGTAGAATTGATTTTAATTAATTAAGACCAAAAATAATGAATACGCACTCGAGATCTATCGTGCAAGGTTGACTATTAATTTAATTAAAGTCCCTTAGTCCTTGTCTCTTTCAGATCGCTATTTCCTAATAAATCCCTCTGTTTGATGTCTCGAAATAATTTAAACAAAAATGTCACTTAAACATAATGAATATAAAAAAAGTGGCAAAAAGTGTTTTGAACTGAATTGAATAGCGCCTCTGGAAATTGCGGAAAGTTACTTTGACAAAGGGTGAGGTAAAAGATGGAACAATGTTATCCCTTCATCCGGAGTCGCGGGTTTTCGAGTTTTGACAGGAAATAAAAGGGGAGTCGGAGGTTTCCTCAATAAGAAAACCCCATTCCTGTCACCGAGTTGGGCATATGGCAGACCCTTAAGCCTCGTGTCCAGTATTTCACCTAAAGCGATTCCCTTTTTTTTACCTTCCCTAATCTTTTTGTTCTTTTCTTGTCTTTTAACAACAATTTTAAATTGATTCAACATTAACATTTAATAATTTAAAAGCCGAGAGGATTTCAGGATTAAGGAAACTGCGAAGTTTCACTTCTAGTCTTTCTTCAAACTCATTTATTTATCGTAATACATTTTTAAAAAGTTCAATTTTTCATAACGAAATCTAACAACTGTTTTCATGTTAAAAAAATTTAAAAAAGTCAAAACTTTTTTTCCCTCTCTTAAAATGGATGGAAGAAGAATTTATGAGTGGATGTTTCAGAAAACGTCGTTGTACTGCCTCACGTGTTGTTTGTCCGCATTCATTTTCGAAAGGACCTTTGACAAAATCACCGAAGGAATTTGGAGCTCGAAGAACAAAAATTTACTTTACAAACCACCGAAGTGATAATCAAAATGTTAAATAATTTACAATAATAAAATAATATTTACAACCTGACAGTTTACACAATCAAAAATTAATTAATTAAAAAAATAGGAGACGGAGAATACAATTAATCATTGAAAAAGTTAATTAATAAAAAACAAATCATAAGCCTAAGTTTGAATTTCGTTATTTCAATTATCTTTAGCGACATTTAGTTTAATTACATCTAAAACTTATTTTTAGCCACGAGAAATTTTTATTTGAGACGGAAAATTCTCCGGTGTTTTTTATACTTGCCTTTTATCTCGTATATCAGTTTTTTCTTTCAATCAGAAGTTATTGAATTACCATCGATGTTCAGTTTTAGGGAGAGAAAGTTGATCAGTGATTTTTTAGACCAATAGTTTTTCTTCGGCGCTTCACCGAATTTTACCAAAAATCCATAATTTATGTGAAAACCGAGTAAATCAGGGAGAGATTAAAAAAAAATAATGCCCAGAGTGGGATTCGAACTTACGACCATTGGGTTTCTAGCCCATCACATTAAATGAATTGTGGGAGCCGAGGTGATGCCGTTTCATTTGCGTTCTTATCAAAGATGTTTTCCAAACTACTTATTTCTTTTTTTGCCAACTAATTAAGGAAGACAGGTCAACATTGCGGTAGCCACAATCACCTTCAGGATTCAACACCAAGTTTACACTTTGACTTCCATAGCTCAGTTGTGTGTTGGGACACAAAGATTGTTGGTTCAAATCTCGCTCAGGGTCTTTTTTTTTCAACTCTTTTCCTCTTCCTTGATACTCGAAAAACAAAGTCAAATTTTGATTTGAAATATTGAAAAATAAAAATATATTTTTTATGTATGAGTTGTGGTTTTTGATAAGAAGAGAGAGAAGGAGGAAAAAGTCTTGGTCCCACTTCTCCGGAGTGTTGAGGTACTCGAGGTAAAAAACGAGGCGCCTTGTTTAGCTCATAATTTTTACCGGGTCGGCAGAAAAGGCACTTGACTTCTTTTTTTTCTCTTTCTTTCTTCTCCTCGCTGAAATATTTCGCCTTTTTTTTTCCCCTTTCCCGTTCAATGTAGTTTGAATTAGAATGAATGAGGGCGGTTTTGAGGAAAGTGTCGGAAATATATTTCAGCCCAAAGTCGTACTTTTGAGTTTAATAATACTTCTCAGGGGAAAAGTGAACGTTTCAAAGAAACCCTCTTTTTATTAAAGAGTAACTTTAAAAAAAATTATGTTTTTAAATTTTGGTGAAGATCCGATGGGAGGACAATGCGGTTGTTTTTTTAAATACACAGGGAGAAATTATGGACCTTTACGCCCGCTCCGTAGGGCCTGGCTGTCGGAAACTTTCATTTTTTGTACCTCAATACTTAATTTTTAACTTCCTTAAAGAAGTTATTGCGATACCCTCGACGTCGGGTTTTTGGGGATGGGTCTTCCAGACACCGGAGGGTAAAATCGAATATTGATATTTACCGGTCTCAACTTTGTCTGTGGTTACGGCCGGCCGGCCGTCCGTAGCATTTTTCCGGAACAATTTACGGCCACCGTTTTCCAATTTTCACCAAATTTTCACCCGAAATTCTTTAGACGGTGAAGAAGAATGTAACTTGGGCGATTTTTGAATTTCGAAAAAATGGCGGAGATATGTCTGTTTGAAATTTTAAAAAAATCGCTGCGGCCGAACCGTTAATCCGATTTTTACCAAATTTTCACCAATTACTCCTTATATTTTTTAAGAATTTTTGGTGTAAAAAATTGCCACTTTTTAATTATTAATTTTTTTAGTAGGGAGAAATTTCGTACTTCTACCCTTTACGAGAGGCACATCCCTAGGCCAAAGAGCCCATTATTTCTACCTTGACACTTAAAAATTTTTCAAAAAAAAAAAAAAAAAAAAAAAAAAAAAAAAAAAAAAAAAAAAAAAAAAAAAAAAAAAAAAAAAAGAAAGAAAAACCCGGAAAATTATTCGAAAAAAAAATTTTTTTTTTGACAAAAAAAACTTAGAAAATTTTTCGAAAAAAAAAAGACAATTTTTCGAAAAAAAAAAAAAAAAAAAAAAAAAAAAGGAAAACTCGGAAAATTTGGAAAATTTTTCGAAAAAAACTTTGAAAATTATTCGAAAAAAAAAATTTTTTTTTTGACAAAAACTTGGAAAAATTTTCGAAAAAAAAAGGAAAACCCGGAAAATTTTTCGAAAAAAACTTAGAAAATTTTTCAAAAAAAAAAAAAAAATCTGGAAAATTTTTCGAAAAAAAAATTGGAAAATTCTCCTTTATACTTTCCCTCCCTACTACATCCCCTTCCTTTATACTTTCGTTCCCTTATACTTCCCCCTCCATTATACTTCCCCCTATGTTATACTTCCCCCTCCGTTATACTTCCCCTCCCATATACTTCCTACTCCGTTATACTTCCCCCTCCGTTATACTTCCCCTCCCATATACTTCCCACTCCGTTGTACTTCTCCTCCCATATACTTCCCACTACGTTTTACGTCCCCTCCGTTATACTTCCCCCTCCTATATAGATACTTCTCTTTAAGGAAGTTTTCGTCGTTTTCGATAGCAGGGATGAAAAATTAACTTCCTCATTAATTGCCCTACATCAATGGGAGATTTTTCAGGGCTAGCTCCAGACGAGTAATTTAGTGAAATTTAAAAGAATTCTTTCAATTCTTTCAATTTGATGAGTAAATCGCTGAGGTCGTACTGGCTTAGCATCAAAACAAACGACTTTTCACTGTTGATTTAAGCCTGACACTTTTCCATTTTAATCATGGTAAGTCGAGACTTTTATCTTTTATTTATTTAGTACTTCTTTGTTGGTTTTTGCCCTAAAAAAAAGGAGTCCTTGTGCTTCAAAAGCTATTCACCGGGTGAAAAAAACTTCTACATGAATGGGATTTGATGTTTTTAAAAAGCGAGAAAAGTAGACCTGTTTTCCTTCCCTGGATTTTATCCTAAAAAAATCTTCTGTCGTTCTTAACTAAGAACGTTTTTTAACACTTTTTACGTTGGGAAGTCCGTTTTAAAAGCATTTATGTAAAACCTCATAATGATAAATAAGAGGATTTAAGTAAATTCTTTCATTACAAATTCACAAAGTTAACTTCGTTTATTATCTAGGATCGGTTAATTAGCTTGGATTAATTCTGTTTATTCTTCCTCTTTGAACAAACTTTTATTTAAATTGTTAACTTTTCGTTTAGGGAAGGAATGAAAAAAGTTTTTTTTTTCGCAATAGGGTCGAAAAACGTTAGAAGTTAGAAGAGCAAACAGGTGGGTTTAATCGTGGGTGTGAAGGGGCTTAGAGAGTTCATAATACACGGACGTTTCTAAAGGTAAAGCGGGGCTATTGTCTCGTGGATCCTTTTTCAGGGTGGAAAAGCCATGAACGCCTTATGCCGCTCGGGTTTAAATGTTAGTTTAAGGTGTATTGTTGCGGATGCAAGTAAAAGTAGAGGGGGGCACCTAATTGAAACTGTCCCAGGGGAGCCGCCACGGATCAATGTTGCGCCGAGCAACAGGTTACACACCTCCGCGCCACCGCCCTCCTTGAACGCCGGTAAACTTCGCTTTCGGCCTCAAACTTCCTTGTTTTTTTTTGTTTTAGTTTTAAACCCTTCAAAGAAAAACATTATCGAACTTTCGTAATGAACCCCTCCCCAAAATAAACCCTTTCTCTTCAAATATTCTTAATATTCTATCAAGCCTCTACGACTTCGGAGAATTTTAACTTACAAATCTTGCATTTAAAAGATGTCAAATATTGGCTTTTGTAAGGATGATATTTTATGGTTTGAGAGTTTTGCAGGAAGAGAAAAAGAGTAGAAAAACTTAAAATCTATAACCTTTTATGTCAGTACACTCTACCAATTAAGCTATGAAAGCCGAGGAGATTCGACACGGTCTGTTTTCCAAACTACTTTCCCCTTATTATTTAAATTCAATATTTAAATTTATTTTTATTTGTAACAGTATACATTGGAAAAAATATCAAAGGGTAAAAATCCGCCCTTTATCCAACTGAAATAAAAAAGGGCACGATGTCTTCGATGTTTTCGTATAATGTCAACACATTTTATTCCACCAACTCTCTGAAAGGGTTTTCTCCCCCTCGTTTTGTGTTTTATCAGGAGGCTGTGAGTTAGGTGTGGTTAATAAATTAAAATTTATGTGATAAAAGGGGAAACAGAAAACCAATTTTTGGCCTCTAAATATGAGGCGCTCCGGGTACGAAGGGCGAACTCGACATCGGACAAATTTTTTTTTCATTTTCAGATTCTAGACCTTTTGAAGAATACACCCATGTAATTTTTATATTGAGTTTGCCCTTTTTTCCCCTTTAAAATACGTAAAAACCGATATGCGGCAAAGCTCTAACTGCGATATCCGAGCGGGTACGAAGGGCGAACTCGTATCCTAGTCCACTACCCCCACTCCTTTTCCGGGAGCCCCACTCCTCTTGGAACAGCTCACCGCCACGAAATAAAAAGATATTATACATTTTGTGAATTAATAATCGTAAAAAATATTCGAAAATTTTTAAAAAACTCTTTCCTCTATGATGCTATAAAATCTAAAATCTCGCCACGAAAATTCCAGAGAGTGACTTTTCTGTCGAGTTCGCCCTTAACAGAAAACTTTAAAATGCGAATATCTCGAAACTACGTTTTGTCGAGTTCGCCCTTCGTACCCGGAGCGCCTCATATCTCCCGAAAAGAGGATTCGAAGATTCTACTTGGTTTTCATAATTTTTAGGAATTATTAAGGGTGAGAGATGAGTGTGTTTTTCAGAATCCTCAGCTATAGAAAAGCTCTTTTTCTCAGACTTTTGGACGTTTTCCTCGTTTCTTTGATCAATAATCCACCTTTTTATCCCTTTAGAGACGAAAAAAATGGTGTTTTCCTCAATTTTTGGTTTAGAAATCGAAATAAAATGATATAGAAAACGAAAATTGAAAAGAAGTATAAAATTCGATAAATTTCAAGCTAAACTAATTTCTAGAGATAATGTGATAGTAAGGCGAGATGATTAAGCCGTTGGCTGTTGATGTTTGGCTCTGTTTCGACTCGAAGTTGGCATCCAGTGAAGTTAGTTCTGGTAGGAGGAAAATTGCAAAAGGCCTTAGGCCTACTCTGACATCTACTATCCTGTTATTTGAGATAACAAACTTATTTCAAGTTACAAAGTACTCTTTTAATAGTTAGAAGAGAGTTGAATTATAAAACGAAGATATACGGGAGGGTATTCGCCGCCGAGGGCGGTATGAAATATTTCCAATAGCGGCATTAAACTTACATGGACACCTTATGAAATTTATCTAGGTGGAAATAGCCCTATAAATCAAAGTCGTTGGAATATTGACGTGACCTGGGGAGGAAAAGAGAGAAGGGATGGAAATTTCGGGTCGCTACCACACTCATCTAGAGTCCTCTTCAAACTTTATTGCCTATCCTAAACCTTTAAAAGGAAATTCGTAATTATTTTCATCATTTTAATCAACAATATTTTGATATCAAAGAAATTTAATTTTATTTTATTTTTTAACAAACATTATATTTAATTAAAAAATACGGAGATATGTCAGAAGCACATTGTACATCTCTCTTATGAGTTTAATTGAGAGCAAACATAAAGAGTAAACGTCCGGGCTTGACGTAAATCTAAAATTTAATTTTGATATTCCACATTCTGAGAAGTTTCCTTTTCACATTTGACACTCCTGGATCTTTACGAGAATTCAACAAAATATCTTCATTTTAAATAATTTAAAAAATATTAATCAAAATTAAGCGTAGGGTGAGAGACATCGTAAGCGTAAGAAGGAAACACTGCTTTTTTAAGCCGAAACCGGTCGTGGTTTAATAAAATTTTTATGTTAGTTGAAAATTAGTTTCCTTTTTTGACGTAAGCTTAAGGGGATATGAGGGTTTTAAGTTGGTTGCTTTGTACATATTTCGTTGTGAGCAACGGTTTTCGGTTTTTCCCTTCCATCTTGGAAACCGTCGCTCAAAACGAAAAAATGTCTTAAGTAAAAGTTGTAGCTACAGAAATTTACTACATAAAATATCTTATTGGTTTTTCCGTAAGAGCAATATTTTAGGAGATATGAAGGTTTTAAGTTTTCAGACAGGCTCTGTAGGATTATTAGTTTTAACCTCATAACTCCTTAAATATTGCTCTTACGCAAATAATGAATAAAAAAATTTTTGTAGGAAATCTTTGTACCTACAACTTTTATTTAGGACATTTTTTCGTTTTGAGCGACGGTTTCCGAGATAGGAGGGAAAAACCGAAAACCGTTGCTCACAACGAAAAATTTGCAAAGCAACCAACTTAAATACTTCCATATCTCCTAAAGTATCGCTCTAACGGAAAAAAATAAAAAGATATTTTATGTAGTAAATCTTAGTACCTACAACTTTTACTAAGGACATTTTTTCGTTTTGAGCGACGGTTTCCGAGATAGAAGGGAAAAACCGAAAACCGTTGTTAACAACGAAAAATTCGCAAAGCAACTCACTTAAAAACCATCGTACCTCCTTAAGTATTTCTAAAATACCAAGCGACCGCAACCTTATTATTGATTAACGCGTTTTTTTCATACTCCATTAATTTACTGCTTTCATGAACACGTTTATACAAAAGATTAAACTTAAAATAACTTTTTAATTAATTATTAAATTAAAAATTTTGATTTTTTTTTCAAAGTAAAAAATGAAACCGATGTAGTCAAATTGTATCTCAAAACCAGCAAATCAGCCCACAATAAAAAAAAGTCACAAAAAAATTTCAGAAAAATTCTTTTTCTAAAACAATTTAAAATATTCATCAGAAATCCCTTTTATTAAAAACTTATTTTTAAAAAGCATTCTTTGATAATGAATGTGGGAAGTTGAGTTTTTAAACAGAATACAAGAGGGGGTAATCATTTTCGGATTAACATTTTCCAAGCCGAGGAAGGTTTGGCGCGAAATTGTTGCTTGTAGTGAAGCCATTTCCATAAGGCAGACCTTCTCCTCCCCCGCACTTCCACCCTAAAATTACATCCTAATCCTCTCTTTCAACCCTCAACTATAGGCTTTACTCAGTGGTGGGATGATGGCTCAAAAACGAAAAAAGAAAGTGAAGAAAAAGTAGAGGAATATTAATAATCTACCTAAATGTCAATAAAATACACTCAAGTAAAAAAAAGATCTTTTTAGATCATTTTAATTTTTTTCCGTCGGCTAAGACTTGTAAAAAAAATGTTTTTCTCAATGTAGATTTTATAATTTTTTTTCTTCAATGTGAGAGCTTAAATCACTCAAGAAGCAGCTTTCCAATAATACATTAGATCCTTGTAGATCTATCACTCGCTGATACATCTTCATCGATCTCCCGTCTCCTTTAGGACAAGGTCCTAAAAAAAATCTTTTATTTATTTTTCCTTGTATCTTTAGTTCGTTTTTAGGTTTGGAAAGCGTCAAAAATATTAATCATAAAGTTTAATATTAAAATGAATAAATGGATGAAATTTAAACATAAGTTGCGGAGAAGCAAGCAGGAAATTAACTAACCTATTTGTCTTTGAACAACTTAAAAGTTCATGAATAATAACAATAAAATTATGCCTGGTCGGCTGGCAGATTAAAAAGGCAATCTTGTCTTCCACTCTCCCTTGATGACCTGAACCTAAAGAGTTTAGGCATTTCAGACTTGAAGCAATCTCAATAAAAACTTTAAAAACTACTGATTTTTTTTGCAGGAAGAATTCCGTGGTGTGATATTTGTTTTAACGAGGTTCTGCGGGTTTTCGGGTTTCGAAATTAAATTAACTGATTAAGCAGTCTCATGGTATTTTCCTGTTTCGCGTTTTAACCCCCTTCCGCTCTTCTATAGAAACCAACCCCATATTTGTGCTCGTAAATCAACTTGGCATAGAAAATTTTTCATTCATAAAACTTTTTCATGATTTTTTTAAGGTAAAAGTTTTTTTCTGACCTGCACTTTATGGTGAGCATAAAATTTTGAAGGCAGAGGAGCGAGATGTGACGCAATAGGTCATAAAAGCAGGACGATCACATTTAGAAGAAAAATTTCTTTTTTTCAATATGGTTTAGAACTTTGTCGAATACAGTGAAACTTCCCAATAACGGACATTCATGGTGAAATTTGTCCGCTATATAGAGGTGTCCGCTTTTCGGAAAATAGGAGAAAAAAAACTTTAAAAAAATTAAAATTGAAGTTTGCTTTCTGATTAGGAAAACATAATATGTATTATTACATACATATATACGATATTACATATGTACATACATATTAAAAATAAAAAATTAAACTTTTAAAAAGTCGGTTATTTTGAAGTGAAGTCTAGAGTAAAACTAAATTTTATAAATAAAAGACATGGTGAGGGACAAAAAGGGATTAACTAAGGTCAAAGATCATAAGGAAGATTGCAAAATGTAAACAAAACATCTCTAGAACAACAGAATGTCAATAAACTTTGTCCTTGAAAAAACGTGCTGTCCGCTATGAGGAGACTTTTAGGGGTGAAATTGAATTTTTCAGGCTGTCCGCGTCCGTTATTGAGAGTGTCCGCTTTATAGAAATATTTAGAATACCTTTTCCTATGTTGCAACGCCGGGGAATCTGAATTTGTCCGTTGAAGGGAGATGTCCGCTTTTAAGAGGTGTCCGTTAACGGAAGTTTCACTGTATTATAAATGGCCGGTGTAATATATAATTGACTAATTTCTGAAATATTTCGATGGCTTACCTATGAAAACTTTGTTAATCCTAAAGTCAACTATGAAGGTTTAATTCGGAAAATTCGATTTTAATCCGCTTAGCGGTCGAAAGGTATTAAAGCTCTTACTCAATTCGAACGGTGGTTATGGCAAGGGGGACGCCAAGGACGGACCTCCCGGGAGGGTACGGCTAAGCCTTTAAAACAGTCGGAACTAATCTCGAAATTAAAAGCTTTTCGGAGAAACGAGGACAATCGTAGGAAACAATCGTTGCGATGGGAGAGAGAGGAAAAACTAGAGTTTCGTCATTCTCTTATTTAAATTTAGAAAACGTAGAGACTTTGAAAGTGACTTCGGAATAAGACGTGGAAGTATTTCCACTTGAAGGGTGGAAAAGACTTCGCGAGACAAAAAGAGACAAAATGTTCTGCTAATTAGTCTAACTTTTCTAAAACTTATTTTCTTTTATTTTAATGCCATTTATCTAGGAACGGGGTCCGGTTAACTCGGCGAAAAAGGCGTGAGCTCGGCGACGAGCCCATTTTTTCACTATGTTAACTGGGCGAAACTTTTAATCCCTCGTTCGTCCAGTTAACGTTTGAGAAAAAATACGGGACGTTAGCTGGGCGAAAGAAGTAAAACCTGAAAAAAACGTGAACTCGACGATGGAGCAGAATTTACTGAGATTTTACAAGAATTTACTCTAAGAAGCACCATTTTTTAACAGAATTTTGGGCGTTTTCTTCGGTTTTATGGGATAAAAAAGCCCTCTTTTCGACATATTTTTCGGTATTTTACTCCATTTTTTCTGCTTAAAAAAGCCCTCTTTCAACAGGTTTTGGGGCTTTACCTCCATTTTTGTAGGGTTAAATAAGCCTTTCAACAGATTTTTGGGCGTTTCTTCAGTTTTGTGGGGTAAAAAAAGCCCTCTTTTCGATAGATTTTCGGGGTTTTTCTCCATTTTTTCGGCGTAAAAAAGCCCTCTTTCAACAGGTTTTGGGGCTTTACCTCCATTTTTGTAGGGTTAAATAAGCCCCATTTTCAACATAATTTTGAGCGTTTTCATCGGTTTTGTGGGGTAAAAAAAGCCCTCTTTTCGACAGATTTTTCGGTGTTTTCCTCAATGTTTTCGGCGTAAAAAAGCCCTCTTTCAACAGGTTTTGGGGCGTTTAATTTTTGTGGGGTTAAAAGAGCTCCATTTTCAACAGAATTCTCTTAAAGTGAAGAGAAATTAATTTTAACGTTGTGAATTATTAGTGTTATTGTAAATATTTTTAATAGATCATTCTTCCAAAAATGCCCTTTTGCCGAGTTAACGTTTACTATTTAAAATATCGTTTCGCCGAGTTCACGTACCGCTTTTACATCTATCGCCCAGTTAACTTTTCTTTTTTTGTGTGTGGCTTATGGAACCCAATTAAAAAAAAAAGGACCGGATTAGTAACATCGGCCTCTCTCGCCGAGCTAACATGCACCCCTAGGAACTAGGTGGTAAGTGGCTTTTTAAAAAACTTTTTTTTTTAGAATTTTACCTTTTTCATGGCGTTATTAATAAAATAATTTAATAATCAATTCGTAAGCCATTTTTCACTGTAATAACTTTTTCATTTAGATTCGATTAGCATATAAATTACTATCGCAGTGTTAATTACCTTATCCTTTGTCCAATTTGTACATTGTTTTAACGGATGAACTATTTCGATTTAAAATGTTCGTATTAATTATTAACAATGCGGTAAAATAACGTCGTGATTTTTATTCTTACCATTCTTCGAAAGCCTAAAAGGTTTTCAGTCCGAAAAGTGCCCTTACATCAGATACATAAGACGAAAAGTTTGAACGGTTTCGGAGGGAAAGATCAATCCTTTGGGAGAAGACATAAGGGGGTCTAACTTTCATCCAACTTTATCGTAAGAGGAAGTACATTTGTAAATAATTTATTTTCTCCTTTGACGGATGACGATGAAAAATAGACGTAAATAGCATGAAAGTAGCTTAGAAAAAAATGAATAATTTAATTTTGACCCCCTTAAAAAAGAAAAGCATCCCCAAATTTCGTGCTAATGATATGAGGCGCTCCGGGTACGAAGGGCGAACTCGACAAAACGTAGTTTCGAGATATTCGCATTTTAAAGTTTTCTGTTAAGGGCGAACTCGACAGAAAAGTCACTCTCTGGAGTTTTCGTGGCGAGATTTTAGATTTTATAGAATCATAGAGGAAAGGGTTTTTTTTTTAAATTTTCGATTATTTTTTACGATTATTAATTCACAAAATGTATAATATATTTTTATTTCGTGGCGGTGAGCTGTTCCAAGAGGAGTGGGGCTCCCGGAAAAGGAGTGGGGGTAGTGGACTAGGATACGAGTTCGCCCTTCGTACCCGCTCGGATATCGCAGTTAGAGCTTTGCCACATATCGGTTTTTACGTATTTTAAAGGGGAAAAAGAGGGCAAACTCAATATAAAAATTACATGGGTGTATTCTTCAAACGGTCTAGAATCTGAAAATGAAAAAAAAAAATTTGTCCGATGTCGAGTTCGCCCTTCGTACCTGGAGCGCCTCGTATTTTTATAATTAGGATTTAATTTTTGCCAAATAGAATTTAATTTTCGTAATTGAAAATTATTGTACAAGTAAGATGTAAAATAGTTGATCTATTACCCTATTGGATTAGTAGGACGTTATTTTAGGCGTATTATC
The DNA here is from genome assembly GCA_014119065.1 of Orius insidiosus. NCBI lineage: Eukaryota > Metazoa > Arthropoda > Insecta > Hemiptera > Anthocoridae > Orius > Orius insidiosus. Next base: position 117,579 of record JACGAQ010000171.1, read on the forward strand.
TTCTCTATTGTTGTAAATTAACACTACAAACATGCCTATTTTAATTGAAATAATACCCCACGTGTTAAATCCACGTGAAAAAAGAGATTAAAATTTACCTATAAAAAAACAGGTGGTTTTTAAGTTGGAATTAATTAACTCTGGGAAGCTTTTCAGGTAAATTAAATCATAAATACGTACGGTAAAGCGCGGGGTAAAATGGGATGGGAAAATTGAAGAAAACCGGCGGCGGAGGGATGATGGAAGACTACGTTATCGTGAGGAAGAGAGGTTTATGTTTAAACCCGAAACCACATTAGACAAGGATGATCCAACACGAGCCCTTATCTATTCTAATAACCGGGCAAAATAGTAAATCCCAGAAATCCAGGTAAAGCTTTCCAAGTAAAGAGGTTATTTACGGCTTTTTTAAAGAAAGCTTTAAACCGAGAAAGAAAAATCAAATTGAGGCGCTCCGGGTACGAAGGGCGAACTCGACATCGGACAAATTTTTTAATTTCCTTAAAGAAGTTATTGTGATACCCTCGACGTCGGGTTTTTGGGGAATGGTCCTCCAGTTTTTTTTTCATTTTCAGATTCTAGACCTCTTGGTGAATACACCCATATAAATTTTATGTTGAGTTCGCCATTTTTTCCCCTTTAAATACGTAAAAACCGAAACTTTAAAATGCGAATAACTCGGAACTACGTTTTGTCGAGTTCGCCCTTCGTACCCGGAGCGCCTCAATTGTAAAAACGTGTTTAAAGCGAAAAGTGCCTAAAGAACGCAATAAAGCATTTAATTTTTTTAATACTAGCAAAATTGTGCTTTTCTTCAGAAATAGACAAATTTTCGGAATTTTTTGGGGCCTTTTTTGATCTTTCAACATATAATATTAAGATTTAATAAAAACTAATATTTTATGGAAAAAATTAAGACATTTTTTTAAATAATTCAATGAACAGGGAAATCGGGTCAAACGTGATGCTTGACCTTAAAAAGGAAATCGTCTAAAAAAGTTACTAAGCGACCCTAAATTTTTTCTAATTAATAAATTGAAATTAAATAATTTATTATAATATGTTTTACCAATAGATATTGACATTTATACAACTAAAAATATTTAAACAAAATAAGATATCTCATATTAATTATTATGTATTGTGATTCATTTAATTAAAATCATGGACAATGCGGCTTAAGGATTGAATTTGAAAAAAAAAAATTACCTATTATTAAATTTTAATGAAAGGGAATTTTATAACGCAAAATTAAGGGTAAGAGGTGGTGGGGTATTGATTGTCGGGGGTTGCAAACAGGTGTCAAAAGAGGCGGCGCATGCTCCCGGACTCGGGAGGGCGGCAGCTACGGTTTACGCCTTTCAGTAGCACCAGGGACGACTCCACGGCCTCCCTCGGAGCACCAGGTAATAAATAAACATGTTAAAAAATTATTAAATTTTTAATTTTTTAAAATTTTAATTATTAAAATTTATCTTTTTTTTCTATTCAAGATATTTTTTTTAATATATTTTTTTGCTATACATAAATTCTTTTATAATGGAACCGGTAAGTTTCTCCGCGCAACAAGTGGCCTCGCATATTTCGAACACTCACATACAATTTTTTTTTATACTCAATTCCTTCAGATTGAACCAATTTCTTAAGATTGTTAGGACTTATGATGTTTTAATTCATAATCACTTTTTAATAAGCATTAATTATTCATAAACTTTAAATTTTAATACAGATTAAAATTACTAAGGCCAAAAATTTCTTTTTAACGGGAATCAGTCACTGGTGATCACTTTTATTTTTACGATCAAATATATTTCTTTACTTCTTTTTAAGAGCAAATTTTGTACCAAAATTGTTAAAAACTTACGCCCCAAGAAAATATGTATTAAAGAAATTTTTGCATGTCGTACTTTTTAGGGAGGCAATTCATAACGTGGAGCTTATCGACAAGATAAGCGCTAAAAACGGTATTCGTCGAATCTAAAAATAAATTAAAAAAGAAGAAGAAAAGGGAAAAGTTGAACTACCGTAAAATTGGAATGTTAGATCGCAAGTTATCGATCTGCTAAAAAAATATAAAAAAAAAGTTGCGCGGTGTGTTGGAGCAACAGCTGCAACCTGTAACTCTACCACTAGTTGAACATCGTACTTTTATCTTAATTACTTTTAGCCAATTTCATATAGGTCGTGTCACTTATGATTAATACGGAAGTGAAATGGGTCAATCGGTTGAGCTATCGCCCCTTGGAAGCATTAATCAATCAGACGCACGCCTAAGCGGGGAAGCGAAAGTAAACCTGTGCTCCTTTACAGATTTCACGGTCAATTACAGAAGGAATAAACAATTGAGGCGCTCCGGGTACGAAGGGCGAACTCGACATCGGACAATTTTTTTTAACTTCCTTAAAGAAGTTTTTGTGATACCCTCGACGTCGGGTTTTTGGGGAAGGTCTTCCAGTTTTTTTCATTTTCAGATTCTAGACCTCTTGGTGAATACACCCATATAATTTTTATGTTGAGTTCGCCATTTTTTCCCCTTTAAATACGTAAAAACCGAAACTTTAAAATGCGAATATCTCGAAACTACGTTTTGTTGAGTTCGCCCTTCGTACCCGGAGCGCCTCAATTATTTGTTTATGATTATTACAATCCATAAAATATTTTTTCATTGCTTGGTGAAGCTTCGTGAATTTTTTACGTCTCGTCACATTTTTTATTAAATTAAAAAATGAAGGGGGAGGAAAAAAAAGCTTAATAAAATAGAGCCGAAATTGAAAAGACACAAAATAATAAAATTAGCCGTTGAAGTGGGGTCGGAGGTTCAAAATCATATTTTCTCCCTTTACCGCCTTCGCGACCGAAATAAAAAATGATGAAACGGTAGCTGTTTTATTTATGACGGAAATAATTTTTAATTTATTTTATTTACCTACGTAAAAAAGAACAAAGAATTCGTTTATCTGTTATATCATTTTAATTAAAACTTTAAAATTATTTTGATGTGAAAATATAAAAAAAAAAAAAAATCCTGATCGATGAGGATAAAATATTGATAGCGTGGAAAGGAAAAGCCGTTATCTATATATTATATACTTTGGCAAATGGGCAAGCCAAGGGCGGTTGGGAGGTGGGGGCCCCAAGCAGTAAACTCCATTTAGCACCCTCGGGAAAAATATTCCTTAACTCGTTTAACCCCCGTCCTACCTTTCTAGATCGTTCCCATCACGAACCTTCTTCCCTTATCCTCGCGATTAAAAATTACGCTGATTGCCCATTTAAAGCCAATTTCTAAGTAGGTAACTATCCTAAAATAAATTATTCTGCTTTAATTTTTGGGTACCTGAATAGTATTAATTGACCTTAATCCAGAATATCGTCATATCAGGTTACACATAATGCAATTGACTTGGCAATTAACTCTAATTCATTACTCTTTAAGTCCTGACCAATCAACGTCTCGTCTTTGTTTGCGACCGCATTTTGCCTGATAATTATTTTTTCATTAAAGGTTAGCTTGTTTAGGTTAGATAATTAAAGGGTGAAAGACTAGAAGGGAATGATTATTGTTCTAAATTAGACCCTACGAACCAATTCAGTGTTAAACCTAAAACCAAAATCTAAAAGGAAGATAAAGGAAAGAGGTGGGGCTCTGTAAAACAAATAAAGAGGTAACAGGGGCCTCCGCGGTATGGTTTCAGCTTAGAAAGCGTCTACTAACACACCTGAGGTTTGTATATCCTCCTTCCCGATCCTTCCATTTGATTAGAGGAAGAACCCTTACCCAAAAGCAACCAACGTTAAACAAAAATACTAATTATTTTTAACTCAAAAAGGAAAACATTCTTCAGATGAAAATGGCTACTCAATGAGGTTATTCAAAATCAATATGTGATCAATATAACAAAAAAATTTTTTAAGGGTAGACTAATTAATTAATTTTTTAACTTCCTTAAAGAAGTTATTGTGATACCCTCCACGTCGGGTTTTTGGGGAAGGGTCTTCCAGACCCCGGAGGGTCAAATCGAATATTGATCTTTACCGATCTCAACTTTTTCTGTGGTTCCGGCCGTCCGTAGCATTTTTTTCCGGAACACTTTACGGCCACAGTTTTCAACCGATTTTCACAAATTTCCTTAGTCGGAGGAAAGAATAACGAGGGCGATTTTTGAATTTCGAAAAAATGGCGGAGATAGTCTGTTAGAAATTTTAAAAATTCGCTGCGGCCGAACCTGTCCGATTTTCACCAAATTTTCACCAATTACTCCTTATACTTTTTAAAAATTTTTGGTGTAAAAAAATTGCCACTTTTTAATTATTATAATTTTTTTATGGTAGGGAGAAATTTCATACTTCTACCCTTTACGAGAGGCACATCCCTAGGCCAAAGAGCCCATTATTTCTACCTTGACACTTCAAAAATTTTTCGAAAAAAAAAAAAGAACTTGGAAAATTTTTCAAAAAAAAAAAAAAAATCGCAAAAATAAGGAAAACCCGGAAAATTTTTTGAAAAAAAAAAAACTTAGAAAATTGATAAAAAAAAGAAGAAAAAAACTAGGAAAGTTTTTCGAAAAAAAAAAATAAAAACTTCGGAACAACAATAAATCAACGATAAATCGGTGTCCGGAAGAGTAAAAATGCGCCCTTTTTGCCCCTGAAACCAAGAAAAGTATTAGATCTAGCTCAAAATACCATAAGCTACCCGGTTTCTTGGAATGGAGTACAAGGCCTATTTTGCGAGGACAGCCAGACACTATTAAATTGAAACAGGCCCTTGTTAAAATAATAAATTTTAATAATCAAATATCTACTTCCCACCGGTTAACCACTGATCGACCCTCTTGTTTATTATGATAAACAATTATTATTATAACGATAATGAGTTTGTCTTCTCTAACCATTTGCGGTTTTAAAATGTGACTTTCCAACATCAATAATTCAGAAAAATTACAGGATTTTAGTATACCATTCACGAAATGCCTTGGCAATAATTAATTTGTGGAAGAATGCGAAATTATGAGAAACATCCAGAGAATTTTATTTTTTGAACAATTTATCGGGAAATGTAATAGCTAATATTTGCTGAAACAAATTGTGATTTGCCGTTTCAAAGGAATTTTTGTTTAAAAAGGGAAAAAATCCTTTTGTTATTTTTTTTAAATACCCGTTCCGTTGAAACAATAGACGTTTCGTTCGTGGGAAAATGATTACCGCCGCGTAAATTGCAGTTACATGTTACTGGGTTGATGTTTAGTGTAGGATGAGAAGGGGTAAAGTAAAAAGAGGAAACGGCCATTAAAAGGGCGTGAAAAGAGGTTTCCTTTTCATTGCTGAATGGGATTACCTTTTCATTCAAGAAAATTACTCGTTACTGTTCTACTAATGACCAAATCCTGATTAAGAAGGAATGAACGTTTTTTTGTTATCAGAATTTATTTAAAAAATCATTATAATCAACATTTTCATGATTGATTTTATAGTCACTCAACCTTATCAGATAACTTGTCAGCGAGAATTTTTTTTTTAATTTAAATAATGAGGAAGTTAAAAAAACACAAATATTTAGATTATAATTAATGCTTTTATCTTTCAGGTTTTTTTTCTTTTTTAGTAAAAGGCGCTTTTCGATGGAATTCCGATTAAGCCTTTTCATTCAATACTTCCTGTTTAGGAACTGAAAAGTTTATTGATAATATACTTCAAGTTTGGACAAAGAGAGAATTAATTTTAACTAAGCGACCGAAGGGGCTTAAACTTAAAACCCTACGCGGGGGAGTTTTAAGTGGAATTCAATTAGTGTTGGCCAAATACTGGAAAGGGTCTGGAGTTGAAATGAAACTCATATGTAATTTAATCAAGGCAACCCGGACAGTCAAAGTTTACACCTCGATATCGACTCCTCTAACGTCAGTCGTCCTCACGTTGACCTATTAATCGAACGAAGCCTAAAATTGGAAAGTTGAAAATTGATTTTTTCAATTACGTTCCATCCCCTAGAGGAAACATCGGAAAAAGATAATTAGACATTGATCGCCTCTCGTTATAAAATACCGAGTTTTCCTAATTGTAACATTAATACTTTAAACCCTTTTCAGTAAAAAGCTTTAGGAAGTTTAAATTATTATTTAAACATCTTTTTTTACTGTAAAAAGAAATCCCCCCGTTTAGCTAAACACTCCATTTCAACATGGCCTAACTCGATATTTTACGAATTTTTCGCCTTAAAGAAAATCAAGCATCAAATGACAGAAAAACAATACATTTAAAGAAAAAATACGAAAATTCATCAATCTCTGACGTATCGGTGAACGGGGAGAGGGAGACAAAAGGATTAGGGAGGATTTTGTTTTCAAATCGAACCAATCATCCGACTTCGCGTAATTGGGTCCTCCTGACAACCGACCTAATTGAAGACTTAAAAAAGCTTATTTTCTTTTTTACTTGAAACACGATCCAGATCCTCTTTCTACAAGGAACGACCCGAAAAATAAAAGGAAAAAGACAAAAACGATAAAATTGCGGTTTTAAAAAATCTAATCATCGCAAAAAGGAAATTTGAATGAAATCATTTCTTTGACAATCGTCTATCACATATTTTCAGATAGAAGATAATATTAAGAGAATCGAAAAACTTTTCCAATAATGTTACTTAATCTCTACTCTTGGTATTAATCAAAAAGTCAACGAAAGCTTCGTACATTTTATTTCGGTCACATGGGGTTTCGAGATTAAATTAGTTTACCCCCGAGCATTTTATTTAGGTTGGACGCCACGAAATATAGAGCGGGGAGAGGCGGGAACGAGCTCTTTCCCTCCCTCTGGGAATAGCCTTTTGGCTTTTAATCTATGAACTCCTATCGGCTACTTTCATTGCTTTGAGCCGGGACAGATTGAAATACGTACTGATTTTTTTCCCCTCTTTTCTTTGATTTTCTTTACCGGTTACTTTTCTTGATTGATACTTTTTATTGAATCCTTCGGGTTTTTTTACTAATTTTTTATCATAATTTTTTTCTCAATCCTGGTTTTTAAATTGGCTGCTTGTTAACCGAGGTAGATAATCTTGGGATTAACTTTTATAAAACGGCGAAATAAGTTAAATTGTGTAAAAACAAACCCTGGGGCTTTTCCTCCAAGCCTGTTTATAATCCGGGGCCGTCCATAACACTGTGTTTACGTTCACTGGAATTATATACCCCAATGAAGATCCCCCTTACACAACCTTTTATTAAACTAAACAGACTCAGATGAATTTTCCTCCTTTTATGTAAATCCGTCAAACAGGAGTGAGAAAGAAAACGGAAACTAAAAAAAATTTACATATTTCAATTAATTTTTTTAATACTTTGTTTAAAAACAGTCTTAATCCCACGGATTGAAAAGCGTGCAGTTTTTAGAAATTATTCAACAAGAGGGGAAAACCACTAGGATGTGGCATTTCCCGAATATTAATGGATACTCCCGTTTAGTTTTCCATTATAAAAGACTTCCTTTTGAATTTTCAACCTCATAATTCTTTAATTTTTTTTTGTCCATAAAAAAATGTTATAAACTTTGTTGATAAAATACAACAAAAGCCTTTTTTTCCCCTTAAATCTATCATTCTATTTGTTAGATGGACCATCCTACGTATTTTATTTTAAGTAGAAGCTATTATGGGGACAATACTCTTATGTGGTTCTCAATATCGGATTTATTTATCATTTTTTTTTAGAATTCACTACAAAATAACTTTTAAACAAAGTTTTTTCATTGAAAATCCTCAAAATTAAAATAAACTGGCATCTCCCAGATGAAAAATACGAGATTTTTTGGCTAAATGCATTTCCTGATAAAACTGAGGCCCAAAAGTTGGAAGAGAACTGATAATCCTGAAAAAAGAGCATATTTTAAACGTAAATCGATACAATTTATGGAGGAGTAATAAACACTCTTTATTCGAGGAAGATAACTGCACAAAAATTGATGGGGGAAATAAAAAATTTTACGATTCTATAAGATACTTTATTTTCTTCGTAACGATTATCGACGATTGGTTTAAATTGGAATCGCGGTAGTAAAAAGAAATATTTATTGTCTACAAAAGATTGCAACCTATTATTTAAGTAAATTGTTTTCGGCATTCAATATCCGAGTGGCGGAATATTGGGTTTTGAGCTGTAGGCGTCAAACTACAAAACCTGTTGCTCGACTTTCTCGTGACAAGATGACGTTTAAACAAGCCCTCGGCGGAAAACCGCAGATTTACATGTGAGACCCGTAGGGGTTTATTTAGGATATTAACCTGATTATTTACAGTTAAATTCTAAAGAGAAAGAAATAGGATTAAGTTTTTTGCCCTAAAAACGAAGAAAATGTCTTCAAACCGTTTTGATCTGTCGTTTTGACCCTATAGGGCCTGGAAGACCCGAAATTGTCCTTCGTGGATATCACAATAACCTCTGTCTAAAAAATTTATAATACCAATGCCGTTAAGGAGGTATGATGGTTTTTAAGTGAGTTGCTTTGCAAATTTTTCGTTGTTAACAACGGTTTTCGGTTTTTCCCTTCTATCTCGGAAACCGTCGCTCAAAACGAAAAAATGTCATAAGTAAAAGTTGTAGGTACTGAAATTTACTACATAAAATATCTTATTAGTTTTTTCTGTCAGAGCAATACTTTAGGAGATATGGAAGTATTTAAGTTGGTTGCTTTGCAAATTTTTCGTTGTTAACAACGGTTTTCGGTTTTTCCCTTCTATCTCGGAAACCGTCTCTCAAAACGAAAAAACGTCTAAGTAAAAGTCGTAGCTACGAAATTTCCTACAAAAAAGACCTCATTGGTTTTTTTTGTCAAAGCAAACTTAAGGAGATATGAGGGTTCTTAAGTGAGTTGCTTTGCAAATTTTTCGTTGTGAGCAACGGTTTTCGGTTTTTCCCTTCTATCTCGGAAACCGTCGCTCAAAACGAAAAAATGTCTAAGTAAAAGTTGTAGGTACAAAGATTTCCTACAAAAATTTTTTATTTATTATTTGCGTAAGAGCAATATTTAAGGAGTTATGAGGTTAAAACTAATAATCCTACAGAGCCTGTCTGAAAACTTAAAACCTTCATATCTCCTATATTGCTCTGACGGAAAAAACCAATAATATATTTTATGTAGTAAATTTCCGTAGCTACAACTTTTACTTAGGACATTTTTTCGTTTTGAGCGACGGTTTCCAAGATAGAAGGGAAAAACCGAAAACCGTTGCTCACAACGAAATATGTACAAAGCAACCAACTTAAAACCCTCATATCCCCTTAAGTTTTAAGGTGTTATAATTTGTGGGTGTATTACCCATATTTGAAGTGTAAACATATTTTGAAATTTTTGATAATGGAAAATAAAGAAATAGTCCACCTGATGAGGCTTATTACTGAAATATCCGTTTTTTCAACCTCTCTCCCTCATTAGCTTTTAATAAGTATGACAATATTAAAGTTATTGGACAAATTATGGTATTGGATATTTCATAATGTTTGTTTAAGCGTCTTTTTTATAGTAATTCACTTTGAATGAAACAAGTAATGAAAATCGTTGGGTCAACAAGGAAAGGAAAATTTTAATCCGATTTGAAAGGTCCCTGGGAGTTTGAATAAATGTACTCAAGTTAATTTTTCTACTGTGTGGTGTTTGCTCTGTCAATAAAAAGAGAAAGACAGAAACCTCTTCCAATACCCTCACAGGAAAACCCCCAATGTCTTCACCAAACCACGAAAATTACTTCCAACCCTCCCCTTAGCGCCAGCGTAAAGAAAATTTTGATATTACTTTCCCAGCCCCTCTTCGCTCCACTTATCCTTTTCTTTTAGGAACAATGGAAAAAACGTGATTATATTTTTTTCCTACCTATGTCAGAATTACAAAAATACGTATGTTTTTTTTTTAAATTTATCATGAAGATGACATTTTTTGTTTTATCGATCACCTGTCTTGTCGGTAAATATCCCAAGGGTATAAATATTCGTTTTGTATGTTTTAGACGTGAAATTCGAAGTTTTTGTCGATGGCGTAACAGGCACGAGGAAGAAAGGGTTGTCCAGGGGGTTGCAAATATTCAAGATGTGATTTAACGATCGTAAAAAAAAAGCTACTTCGACAGCGCCTTTACCCATTTTAGATTTTCATCCTCCGCTTTTACGATCGGGTTACCCTCGTCAATACGGATGAGGAAATAACCCTTGTCGTTTTACTAATGGGAAATCGTTAATGGAGCCTTCCTATCGTTTTAAAAACTTACCGTCTTTTCTTTCATAATTCGACCTAATTGACAAAATTTCTAACTCTGAATAAACTTGAAATGTTTATTTTGGATAATTCGATGTCATTTCGAGGTTGTCATATGAATTTTGTTTGCATTATAACTTCCCAAACGAAAACAGTTGGCTACCATTTTGATAACTCTTGCACGTGCGGTTCCACCATATGTGAAAATTTATATTGTTTTATCGTATTATGTAACCTTCACAAATATTATATTCAAACAAATTATGTCCGGAAACGGATTAATTTTGGCTTCGGTTGAAGAGAGAACACGAAAGTGTTGCCACACGGCGCTTCGAAGAAAGATGGCACTACTGTTTAGTTGAGGCGCTCCGGGTACGAAGGGCGAACTCGACAAAACGTAGTTTCGAGATATTGCATTTTAAAGTTTTCTGTAAGGGCGAACTCGACAGAAAAGTCACTCTCTGGAATTTTCGTGGCGAGATTTTAGATTTTATAGAATCATAGAGGAAAGGGTTTTTCAAAAATTTTCGAATATTTTTACGATTATTAATTCACAAAATGTATAATATATTTTTATTTCGTGGCGGTGAGCTGTTCCAAGAGGAGTGGGGCTCCCGGAAAAGGAGTGGGGGTAGTGGACTAGGATACGAGTTCGCCCTTCGTACCCGCTCGGATATCGCAGTTAGAGCTTGCCGCATATCGGTTTTTACGTATTTTAAAGGGGAAAAAAGGGCAAACTCAATATAAAAATTACATGGGTGTATTCTTCAAAGGTCTAGAATCTGAAAATGAAAAAAAAAAAAAAAAAATTGTCCGATGTCGAGTTCGCCCTTCGTACCCGGAGCTCCTCAGTTGATCCCCTATTAATAAAGTTTTTCTTATTTTGAGAAAAATCAATCATTCTTGCCTTACTGCAAAATTGATAACATAAGGATAGAAAGAAAGTCTGAAGTGCTGAATCTTCTCGTGCCTCGATCGCTATCAACTTTCACATTTTTGTTAGCTCTTTTTGGATGTTACATGTAACTATTTAGTTCCTCAAAAAACTCTACCATGAGTCTGATTTTGTGCTCTTTTGTTTCGAGGGAAATTGCAAATGTAAAATGTCAATATGGAAGTGGAGGCTCTTTGTGTCCACGCGGAGGTAGGCTTGTATTGTCTCCGCGGCCCTTTGTATACGAGGGACGTCCATTAGAATTAACACAAGGTGCCTCTAATTGGTTTAAGGAAAGCTGTATTTTCGAGGAATATTCATATTCAACCATTCAAAGCTTTAAGTTCTGAGAATTGATTTGTCTTCAATTAATTTAACACCCTACTCGAGAGATAGAACCCTTTACAATCGAATAGTTAAAGGGAGTAATCTATAATTACTTCACCCTCCAACAATAGCTTTACTTGAAATTAGCTACCTTCAAAGTGGAGAATCGGACATTCGAGGAATTCCATTCGCATTCTATTTTCACTACTAACCCTCCATCCACTTTATTACATCCTTTGAGAATGTCATAATCATAAAACGATCACATTTTAAATAATAATAATGAAACGAACGGATTGACAAAATTCGCTCTCTAATTAGCATTGCTCCGGCTATTTTTTTTACTCGCCCTGAAGGGCTCAATCTAATTGAAAAAGCAACCAGATCAGTTTTGTGTAATTAAAGCTGCTTTTAATGATGAAATTCGACCGCCCACGTCCATACAAAACCGGGGGTCGATTTCATTTTTTTGCCCAAACTTCGCTAAATTTTAACCTAATAGTTTGAATAGCAGGGAGAAATTTGAGCTGTTCTCCCCCGTTCTGTGTGTCCTGGCTGGGCGAAGACTTCAATTTTTTCTACCTTGATAGAAGAAAAGAAGAAAATGTATAGATTTTCTCAAAGTTTGCGGCGGGGCGGCTCCAACAGAAGTTTTAGCAATTTTAAGCAGTCACAAATTAATCATTTAAAACTGACGAAGATTTGGTAGATTTTTTAACCTCAAAATTATAGAATCTCATGCTATTTTGTCAAAAAATGACGTTTTGTCATTTTGTGTGATGATGGGTGCAGAGTCTGAAATAAGTGTGAAACTGATGATGATTTGGTGGATTTCTACTTCAAAACTCAAGATGTTTTGATATCCGTGTGTCATATGAGGCGCTCCGGGTACGAAGGGCGAACTCAACAAAACGTAGTTTAGAGATATTCCCATTTTAAAGTTTTATGTTACGGGCGAACTCAACAGAAAAGTCATGCCCTGGAATGGGAAAAGGAGTGGGGGTTGTGGACTAGGATGTGGAGTTCGCCCTTCGTACCCACTCGGATATCGCAGTTAGAGCTTTGCCGCTTAACTGTTTTTACGTATTTAAAGGGGAAAAAAGGGCGAACTCAACATAAAAATTATATGGGTGTATTCACCAAGAGGTCTAGAATCTGAAAATGAAAAAAAAAATTTGTCCGATGTTGAGTTCGCCCTTCGTACCCGGAGCGCCTCATATTGACTGACGGATTTTGGTGATGGTCCTTCCAGAATACGTACAGATCTTTTTGCCATTAAGACCAGCTTTTTCAGGCTCTGAAGATAGATTTGCAAAGCTTCTTAAAATTTACAATTTTACTATTATTGAATTATTTAGTTAACTATTAAGTTAACGTGTCTGATAAAAACAAGATTAGCGTTGGGCACCTATAATAATTAAATAAAATGATCCCTGAGCAAACAGTTTTGAGGTAAAGGGCGCGATGACAAGTGTAATGGCTGCGGACGTCGGCTGACAAATTAAATTCAACTCGGACGTTGAATAAAAGATGAGTTGTGTTTGTACCCGCGGGACGGGAGTTCACCCTTCGTGCACAAGCAATTATTTTACCATTCGGACTCCCCTCTAATCGGACCTCCTCCCCTCCATTTTATGTCTAAATCATGTTTTCATTCAATACACATCTAAATTGGAGAATAAAACTACCTTCGCGAAAGGATTTTCGCGGCTTAATTAACGGTACGGACCTAGTAAAATATTTTTATGCATAAGTGTTCAAAAATTCCCTTTTGAAATTATTTTAAAAATTTGCATTCCTCCGAAATTTTCAATTATATCATAAAAAAAGTGTCGCTCTTTCAAATTTTACTTCCATTTCAAAAAAAAAGTCCATTTCAATTTGTCGTCAGAAAGGTAAAAAAAGTTATCTCATCACCTTTTACGAGCCTTTGAGCCTATTTCCTGACGGGAAATATACTTTTTCATAGGTTAAAACAATAACTCCCCTTCGAATGGTTAGAAGTATATAAAAAAATTGCGTTTTTCCCTTGTTTTTCAAAATTGATAAAAAGTTAACATAAATATTTGGTATGGCAATGAGCACGTCTGGATTAAATTAAATGGCGGTTGAAGCGGAAGTCTTGAATGGTTTTTCAGATTTCCTACACTTGTTGCTTTGCTAACCCCAGTTTTGTTTTTAATAAAAAGTAATGTGCTAAAGCTGCTCCCAACATAAATTTTCTCATTGTACCTTTTGGAAATTTTTTAAGAATCGACCTTAAAAGTCTTGTCTAGCCAGTGGCACTCCTGCTTTGCAGGCGGGAAAAACAAGATCACCCATCATACGTAATTTGGAGAATCTACCTTTTTTTCTTCAAGTCAAGTAAAAGTGTAGGAGAATGAAAAATAAGGAAATAGTCCACCTGATGAGGCGTATTACGCCGAAACCGGTCGTGGAACATCCGTTTTTTTCATTCTTTCTCCCTCTGTAACTTTTAATAACTTTTTTTTTCTTATTTTTTATTTTTTGTAGAATCACAGTCGCCCATTGTCGGATCCTTTGAAGTTTAAAAAAAACGGATAAAGTTTAAATTAAAACCGAACCCCCAACCACCTTTTCCTAACAAAATTAGGAGAAAACGTTCACCTTTCGTATAAACTAATATTTCAAGTTCTGGACGTCTGATCTCCAGAGAAATCAATGCGGTTACGGTCGTCGCCTTGTGGGCGTTTAATCGAAATTTAATAGATTTTTTTGTAACTCGAAATACACAGTAATACCAACAGTAGTTGAAATGAAATATCAACACCAAAATTGAAGGATTTCAATTGAGGCGCTCCGGGTACGAAGGGCGAACTCGACATCGGACAAATTTTTTTTTTTCATTTTCAGATTCTAGACCTTTTGAAGAATACACCCATGTAATTTTTATATTGAGTTTGCCCTTTTTTCCCCTTTAAAATACGTAAAAACCGATATGCGGCAAAGCTCTAACTGCGATATCCGAGCGGGTACGAAGGGCGAACTCGTATCCTAGTCCACTACCCCCACTCCTTTTCCGGGAGCCCCACTCCTCTTGGAACAGCTCACCGCCACGAAATAAAAATATATTATACATTTTGTAAATTAATAATCGTAAAAAATATTCGAAAATTTTTAAAAAAACCCTTTCCTCTATCATTCTATAAAATCTAAAATCTCGCCACGAAAATTCCAGGGAGTGACTTTTCTGTCGAGTTCGCCCTTAACAGAAAACTTTAAAACGCGAATATCTCGAAACTACGTTTTGTCGAGTTCGCCTTTCGTACCCGGAGCGCCTCAATTCAAGGATAAAACTTGTAATAACTTATATATTAACTTAGCTTTCTATACGAGTAAAGTAAGCTTAATACTTTTAACCAGGTAGTTAAGTCTTTTTATTCTTCCAAAAGTTCTTACTCATCAAAAACTTTTAAAATATTTAATAGCTTAATCACTAATTAGGACGATTATTGACCGTTTTATCTAATTTTCTAACAAATTAAGCAATTCTGTAAGTTATTTTGCTTTATTAGACATTTTTTGTGAACTTGTATTGACGTTTTGATCGTTCACTTCGTGATTTCTCATGTCGGTAAGCTGTTTGTTCCAAGTTCGGGGATGGGTTTGGGAATCTTGAGGCATTATTACTTAGAAGGGAAAACCAATTGTCTTTGGAACAACTTCCCCTCTGGTATTTAATCCTCTTACACGAGTAATCTTCTGTTTAAGTATTGTTAAACAGGTAAAAACATTATTTTTTTGAATGAAGACCTAGGCAGTTTCCGATCATAATTAATCAATCGTGAAATCCTTCCTACGCTTCTAAAGGGATTGTAAATGTGGAGGCGTGGAGTTTCAATTAATATTTCACAACTATGAACACATTAGCTGAATGTACTTTGTGTTTAAATAACATTTCAAGTCGGGATAATGGCGCTCAATTTTTAATGACTTTTTCGTCAAGATATGAGGCGCTCCGGGTACGAAGGGCGAACTCGACATCGGACAAATTTTTTATTTTTCATTTTCAGATTCTAGACCTTTTGAAGAATACACCCATGTAATTTTTATATTGAGTTTGCCCTTTTTTCCCCTTTAAAATACGTAAAAACCGATATGCGGCAAAGCTCTAACTGCGATATCCGAGCGGGTACGAAGGGCGAACTCGTATCCTAGTCCACTACCCCCACTCCTTTTCCGGGAGCCCCACTCCTCTTGGAACAGCTCACCGCCACGAAATAAAAATATATATACATTTTGTGAATTAATAATCGTAAAAAATATTCGAAAATTTTTAAAAAAACCCTTTCCTCTATGATTCTATAAAATCTAAAATCTCGCCACGAAAATTCCAGAGAGTGACTTTTCTGTCGAGTTCGCCCTTAACAGAAAACTTTAGAATGCGAATATTTCGAAACTACGTCTTGTCGAGTTCGCCCTTCGTACCCGGAGCGCCTCATATGTACACCTTCTCATGTGCTGGGGAGCGTCTTATCCCACTTCTGATTCCAGGAAAAAAAATGTTTATGGATGTTTATTTTACATGTCGGATATAATGTTATCTCCATTATAAACGTAATTTCCTACTTCATTGTCCTGAATGTTATTGATTCCCTCTTCCCGCGAAACCGACAATCCAATACGTTTATTTTTTTCAAAAAAAAAAAACTTTTTATCACAATGTGTAGGATTTCCATTAAAAATAATTAATTATATCTTTTCAAAGGACTATTGTCTGTTGAAAGGTTCATTTTCCCGTTGGTAATAAATCGAACTTTTACCCCCCACGCAACTCCATATGGAATCAATGATTTACAGTCCTGGATTTATATTTTATCAAAATCAGCTCTCTTTTGTTCCTTTTGAAAAGCCGGAAAACCTTCATGTCGGATTTCTTGACGTTTTGTTCAAAATCCTCACGCCTCTATATTTATCGATATAATATGCTGTAAGTTAAACAAAAATATATAAAAATCGAAGGTTTAAGCAATCTCTGTATCGCGTTTTTGGACTATTTGCTGGCGAAGGGTATTATTGTCACGCGCTAACAGTGTACTTAAGTTAAATTGAACTCGGACTATTGCGGAACGTGGTCCCTTTTATTCGAGAGCACGTAACTGAAATTTTTTTTCCATGTCTAATTGATATTTGTTTTTAAAAAAAGACCAACTTAAAAACAACGATTTGAGCTTCAATTAGGCCTTTAGTTAGTTTTTCTTTATTCCATGGGTAAAGTATCATTTTAGGCTGTCAAAATGAAGGTACCGGGCTTAGGCGGGGGCTCTCGCCATATTGCCATGGCGCTCTTTTAAAACGGAGTATATGGAATTTCACTCTCTAAGATCCTTTTACATAACACCCGTGGTGAAAATCCGATACCGAACCTTCCTGCCACGGAGTCAGTTTAAATTAGTATTTTCGAATGTTTTTCCTGGTATCGTACTAATTAGAATTAATGAACTCTAAGCAATCAGAAGTTTCTCTTTCCCTTTAATGAACTTCGGGACTTTTACATCAAACAAATTAGAGCGTACTAAATCATTGTCATCATCCCTTCCCGTCGAGTTATTCCGCTCGGGAAAATGACTTGAAATTGACACTTTCAGTTTTTAGATCTTTCCGATAAAGTTTAAGAGATATTTCAACTTCCACGTTAAGACGCGGTTTCGACCGGCCACAAAGGAAGGATCATTATGATCTTTAGGGCGTGCTAATCACATGTTCCGTTCGAGTTGACGTCTCTGACCTATATACCAAAATTCTGGCGAGCGTAAAAAATTCTGTCATGAACGAAATATATTTTTTATACATTCAAAAAAGCTTTAAATTTTTTATTTCTTTTAATATTTTATTATATAATTTAGAGATTTTTTTTTTCTTTCTGAAAAAGACATTGCGTGGTGAGTAAAGTGGGAAGTTTTGAGGTGGAATGGTTCGACAATCTCTTTTCCTAAGTGGGAGACCACTTTTAAAATGCCTCTTATTGATCTTCCCAATACCACACACGTAAAAAGGACGATGAAAGAGATTTATTGTTTTTGTCAGAAAATTTTTCTACTAGAACTAAGTTAGCGTTTGCCGGATTTTCGGGCATCTGTCTAAGAAAATATTCTTTTAAACGGGTTATGATCGTTTTACTTTTTAGTTTAGTTTATTAGTTTTAGATTTGAGGCGCTCCGGGTACGAAGGGCGAACTCAACATCGGACAAATTTTTTTTTTTCATTTTCAGATTCTAGACCTCTTGGTGAATACACCCGTATAATTTTTATGTTGAGTTCGCCCTTTTTTCCCCTTTAAATACGTAAACCGATATGCGGCAAAGCTCTAACTGCGATATCCGAGCGGGTACGAAGGGCGAACTCCACATCCTAGTCCACAACCCCCACTCCTTTTCCCATTCCAGGGCAAGACTTTTCTATTGAGTTCACCGGTAACATAAAACTTTAAAATGCGAATATCTCGAAACTTCGTTTTGTTGAGTTTGCCCTTCGTACCCGGAGCGCCTCATTTATACACTATTACTTAATACGGAGCTGTTTTTACTTCCTTAAGAAGTTATTGTGATTCCTGCACGTCGGGTTTTTGGGGAGGGGTCTCCCAACCCCGTAGGGTAAAGTCGTATATGGATCTATACCGATCTCAACTTTGTCTGTGGTTCCGGCCGTCCGTCCGGCAGTAGCTTTTTTTTTCTTTGAAGTTTTGCTCCAATTTTGCGAGAAAACTATTGGTTTTTGAAAAATTTACTTTTTGAGTGGAGAATACAATTTTATTTACCTAAATAGGAATGATTTATTTCTTCGATAAAACGAATTTGTACTTAAATTTATGAGTGTTTAATAAATCTAAAAGTTAAGAAAGTTTTTTCAAAACCACTGTCAATTTTTTGTAAATTGGGAGCAAATTCAAAAACAAAAATATGGTTTTCGGCTTCGTTTGATCCGATTGTTTCTCCTATATCGCAGCACAATCAGATAGAAAAATATAATAAATAATAAATAAATAATTAAACAACCGTTTTCTCGCAAAATTAGAGGAAAACTTTAAAGAAAATAGTAAGGATGAAAAATTAAAATTGCTCTACTTTCTGGAAGTTCCCGTCGGGGATAGCTCCAGGCCAGCAATTTTTTGGGTTCTAAACCCATTTTTTTATAGCAAAAGGGGGTTTCCGGGCGTTATCCTCTTATATTCCTCTTGTTTGGTGGATAAAAAAATTTAATGAAAAAATGCTTGGTTAAAATTGAAATTCGACGCATAGAAACACATCGAATGACGTGATCCTGAGCGAGATTTATTGGAGCGTAGAATCTAAATCCGTAAACGGGTGATTTGACAGGATTTCCAACTTCCAGAAAAAATTATACCGATTTTCAATTTCCGTTTTTATTTACCATATTCTCTTTACTGTGATAGAGGATTTTTTATCATGGTTAATTTCGATGATGAAAACATAAAGTAAATTGCATGTCAGTATCAAAAAGGATCATTAAACGATGTAAAACATGAGTCTAAAACAAGATGAAGGTATTTGGTGTGTATAGGGGTGTCAGGGTTGAAAGCTCGGTGTTGCTGAAACGGCTGAGGAGGGAAAGTGGGCGGGCGTCCCATCTGGGTCTTAGAGGACTTCATTAACTTAGTAAGCTTCTGTTTACCCCCACAACCTCCTCTCTGCTTCTCATACCTTAAAATATTCTCCCTTTACTTTTACCTCTCGTCGATCATGTATCCTAACAAGGCCCCCTCTCCACGTTATAATGGTGAAACGAATTAAGTTATGAGAGTTTCGAGTTTGAGCAGGTGAGGCCTTCAACCCCCACAAAACAAACTTTGACATAACTCGACCACTCTCTGATCAAATCGAAATTGAAACTTTTAACAAACTTCAAAGATTAGTAAATTAATTTAAAAAATAAATTTTTAGTTTAAATTTTTTTTAATAAATAAAAAAGGTTTAAAATTTTTTTTATACCTCACGCCGTTTACTCTGGCTATTACGCTTGAAAGATCACAAAGGGGTGCACCTTTTTCGATTGCCTTGCTTAATTACGGAGGCGAGCAACCCTGAAATAAACCTTTTATTGACACGTGTAAATACTTTTTTTAACCCAAAAACCAAAGATTCAATTTCAACAATATTATTCTTTCTGTTTGTCTTTTAAACCTCGCAATTTTAAATCCTTCATTTGTTTGATCTTTCCAACTACTTTAGGAACTGTTCAACAGGCAATTGAGTCAATAACTGCCCCTAGTTTCCGATGGAAATTTTATTCCGCCCCTCAACAAAACCTGTTTTATTCATAAGGAAAAAAAGAAATGATTAAAGATGATACACCTCAGAAAAAAAATCAAAAACTCATTTTTATTATGAACATATTTTTCTTCCATTTATAAACGGAAATATGAACTCTAGATGGAAAAACTTGGATACCTTTTTTTTCCCTTGGATTGTCAGGGATTATCTTAAGGGATTTAAAGCGTGGAGAAAATACATTAGGATAAGGCTCAAAGATCGAAACGCATATCAAGACGTATATATTTTTTTTTCTCTCCAAACATATTTTTCTTCAAAACTTCCCCAAGGGTTTTCATAAAAAAATATATCGTGGGTTAAATAAATCCCAGCTTGGAAAAAAAAGCTATTGAGTTTACATAATTTAAAAATAGACAGAAAGACGGAGAAAATGCAAACATTATCGGGTGAAAAGTTAAAACATCCGAGCGTTTCTTGGACATCAAAATGAGGCGTCTACCGGAGGGATGTCTCTCTCACCCCTGATGAATGTGTCACATTTCGGCTGGTAACCAACCGGGCCAAATATTTTCATCAACGACCCAAAATATATATAACCGGGCCAACGACTTGACAACTATCGTGCTCAACTCGGCCAACCACTCGAAAGCCATAGTTACTAATTCGGCCAAAAACTGGTGCCCAAGTCGGCCAAAATTAATACCGTCGATTTTGTAGTAGGATAACAATAAAAAAATCAAAATTAAAAATTTACTTCATATTTTATTGATCCTACAGTTGTATCGTTTTTATATTCGACTGTCAACCCGAACCTCTGAATTGCACGCCTCCAAGCTTGAGTTAAATGAAACCTGCATCCCACTTGTCGGGCACACGGCCATGCCTTTTTTAAGGCATTTTTGACCAAAATTGCATTTTTAAGGCATTTTCGACCAAAATTGCCTTTCATTAAAAGCATTTTTCACAGTTTTTGTCTGAAAAACAACAGATTTATGGCATTTTTGTCCAAAAATTGCCTTTTTTTAAGGCATTTTCGACCAAAATTGCCTTTCATTAAAAGCATTTTTCACAGTTTTTGTCTGAAAAACAACAGATTTATGGCATTTTTGTCCAAAATTGCCTTTTTTTAAGGCATTTTTACCAAAATTGCATTTTTAAGGCATTTTTTTTTACCAAAATTGCATTTTTAAGGCATTTTCGACTAAAATTGCATTTTAAGGCATTTTCGACCAAAATTGCATTTTTAAGGCATTTTCGACCAAAATTGCATTTCATTAAAAGCATTTTTCACAGTTTTTGTCTTAAAAACAACAGATTTATGGCATTTTTGACCAAAAATTGACTTTTTTAAGGCATTTTTGACCAAAATTGCCTTTTTAACTTATAAGCCTCTTCTCGTTTACTGTTAATTAAACAAAAAACGAGTGGAATGTAATTATTTCCGATAAATCCGTGTGTCTTGAGAACTGTTTAAAGTACGAAGGCGCAAACTGGAAAGTACCATCTAAAAACATGGTTAGTTTGTTGCAGTAGTAAAAACGACCAATTCTCCTCGCATTTGTTGATAATCAAGTATTGGCCCAGTTGGATACAATCATTTTAGTGTTCATTGGCCCAGTTAGATACTTATGATTTTGATACAATGGCCCAGTTAGATACGTCCATCGGCGACATTTTTTATCAGGTAGAAAGGATTGGCCCAGTTGCAAGACTCCCCACATTTCTCCCTTCTACAAAATAAATTTTTACACCTGAAATTTCTGAAAATATAAGGAGTACAAATTGGAACGGTTCGGCCGCAGCGCAGTTTTTAAAATTTTAAACTCACATATCTTAGCCATTTTTGCGATTTAATCACGGCCGGAAATTTGCGACGGACGGCCGGCACTACTGACAACCTCATGATCGGCAAAGATCACTAATCACTTTTCCTCTACGAGGTCTTTACTATCGAAGAAGTTATAGCAAAATAGGACATCGGCTAAAAGGACGTCTTGGACATTTTCATCTAATTTGAACACAAAGCGATCAAGACACCACATGATCGAATTTAGATTAAACCATTGTCAGTACGAGGAGGGCCATTATCTTGACGTCGATCAAGTTAAAGCTAGTAGTGAGTAGTAAGATGAATAGGACGCCTATTCTGTAATACGGTTCCCTCCAGTCCAGACAGGAACCACCCACGGACTCCTCTCATCCCCCCGGCACAATTTCAACGTACAACTCAACGAGACAATTCAATCTGCCTAATGTACTAACAGAGAATCACGTCCAGCTTGATGTACACGCTCGGAGTTGTTCAAACCCTGTTTAATCTTCTATGATGTATTCAAAATGATTTAATCCCCTTTTGTTCGAAATTCAAAGCTTTCGAGGTGCTTTGTTTTGATTCTGAAATTTTACGCTAAACCTGATTGTAATATCGAAATTATTTTAAACCTCGCTAGAATATCCTAAATTAATTTTACAGAGGTACTTTTTAAAAAAGGAAATTAATATCTTCAGGCGTTTTTTCTAATTTAGATTAACAGAAAAGTAAACGTTTAAAATTAATTCAAGATAAAAGTGTAAAATGGAACGCAGATTGCAGAGAGGGTTGAATAAAACATAAAAAGGAACGAAAAAAAGTGGAATTTTTCGGCGGTTGACGAGAATGAAATGAAAAGTTTACATCAGACATACTTTTTCTTTCGTATTAGGTACGTAAACTACTTTTTAAACTCGCGTTCCTTGGAAAAAAGTGGACGCCTACACTCGATCCGATTATGGAAATAAGGTGAGATTGGGCGAATTTCCAGAACAACCCCATGGGGGAAAAAATTCTCCATCACGTTTCTTTCCTTCAAGTAGAATTAAATACCTTCAGATAATTAATTTTTTGTACTCCCCCTGACGCCTCCTATTAATTTTACAGAATCAATATTGCCTTGATTACGTATAGCGTGGGTTAAAATTTTTTACCTCCACATAAATTATGGGTTTCAGAAAGTTTGTTTTATCTCTCAATATTTATCATAATTTATTAATTTTTTGGATGCCTGAGAAAAAAATTAATTACGTTCTTTCCTGAGCGGTTTTTCATGATAATTAACTTGTGCTTAAACCACCTTCTCTTTCCTTGAAAACTATTAAAATGAGAAATCCAGTTTAAGTAATTTTCATCAAAAACCAAAAGAAAAAAAGGGATGTTAGGAATTGAAGAAACTTTTAGAGTAATCAAGTTCTGGATTTTTCATGATTGACTGAGGGAATAAAAGAAAAGAAAAAAAAAAAACAATGCTATACGCGATGGATATATTGATTCTATTTACGTTTCGGGGAGGGAACTAGACTGGAAGAGAGGACGTCATTCCCAACACCGCTTCATTTGCTCCCCTTTCACCCAAATAAAAAAAACCCTCCCCGTTCCCTCAACGATGAAAGCCATCCGTTTCCACTCTCTTTTTATATCAGATTAGTCAAAGGTTTTTTCTTTCTTTGCTCTTTTTTCTCTCTCCTTTCTTTCAAAGAATTTTGAGCGTAAAAAAAATAAATTACAGATAACTTCATTTCACGGAATTAATCATTTAGAAATATTAAAAGAGTTAGCAAAAAAATTTGTTGGGAAATCAAAAATTTCAAAATTTTATTTTGAATAAAACCGCGTTTTGGATAGTGGATTAATATTTCTTCTTCTAAAAAATCAATAATCAACTTTCTCCTATCTTACTGTTATATTTAAAAATATTGATAAGTATAGTAGACCCTCGTTTATCCGTACTAATTGGTTCTCGACCTAGCGCGGATAACGCGAAAAACGGATAATCGAGGGTCTTTTTTTTTTTTTTTTTATTGGCAACGAAAATGCTATACACAACTATAAAGTTTCGTTGTCATTTTATGTTTTTAAACGTTAAATATGAGACATGTTGAATATTGTCCTTCGACTAAAGAAAAATTAATAGAAACTGGCAATAAAAATCTTTTTGTAAACAAACTTTTCGGAGAAATGAGATAACGAAAAGACGGTGAGAACAAAAAGCTAATGACCTTCCAAGAATATCGAACATAAAAAAATAGCAACGTTTCATTTTTTTTTTTAACTCCCTCGTTGAAGGAAAATATGAAAAAAAGCACGGATAAACCGAGGAACGGTTAACCGAGGGACGGATAAACGAGGGTCTACTGTGTAAAAAGAGTGAAGACTGAGGTAAATCTAGGTTGGGAAAGAAGCGACAAGTTCTTGATTTTACCACCGAAGCGCTTCTATCGTTCTCATCTTTTGTGAAAGGGGGGTTAGAGCATCGCGGTTAAGTCGTTTTTCGTGCTTTTGTTGTGGAAATACATCGCAATATGGCGAAAGGCCCTTTGTGAACAATTTAATTGATTTTATGAATATGTTTTCGTAAAATAGAGTTCCATATCAGATTTATCTGAACTGTTTTCACGGTTCTCAATTTTCTAAAAGTTCCATAAGTTTAAATTGAGGAAGCCCTAGTTTCCTTTTTGTTGTAAAAACCCGTCAGAAGTTAACTTTTGAACAATATCAACGTTTTCGAGATACCATCAATACTGAATTGAGGATTCTCAAAAAGAAGAGGTTAGAGAGGGTGGAACGGGGACCCCTTCCGTCCGGGGTATTAGCTTCGGTATCGTCAAGACTCCCTCGCCCATGATCCGATTATGTCATTACGTTAATGCCTCAAAGGCAAGATGGCCTCGTTTAAGACTTCTACGCCCATAAATATTCTATATAAAAACACATAAATGTTCAAAACCTAATTACTTGGATAGCGCTAATTATTTTACTCCCATGAATTTTAATCAGTTTGGTTTGATGTAGCCGCTGTATTTTTTTCAGGCTCTGGAAGTGTTTTGGTGTATGTAAATTTAGTCCGTTTTTATAAAAGACTAAAAAGTTTAAAACGTACTTCACTTGTGTTGTAATTAAAAAAAAGTTTCATTAAACAGCGCCTATGAACTTTTAACTCTTTTGAAATCTGAAGCAGACCTTAATTTCTCAACACTTTGAAGCCACTTCAGATCCTTTTCAACTTCCGAGTTCTATCTACCTAAACCCAAATGAGGAAGTTATTAGTTTTGTTAGAGACACAAGGAAATCCATTCAAAGTTTATATTAGAATTTTTCTTTAAAATCCAGTGGAAACAAATTGTTTTCGAGGTTATTAATATGTGTACAAAAGAAGATCGATTCGGGAAGTGTGATAGTCTTTTGTTGTTTGCTTGAGGGATGATGGTAACGACGTTAGAGGTTTACGAACAAGACTCTCGGGCCGTATCAGTCTTCATCTCCACGTTTTACACCAATTTCCCCCATTAGAACGTTGATGGAGTATGTTACCGCTAACATTCTACACGTTCCAGACCAAAACTCAAACCACGATATATGGAGGTCGTTTTATCGAATCCGCTGAAGAATTTATTTTCAGAGTTTTGATTGGATGGGGGAGAACTCATCGGTTATTGTGGCTTTTGAGTTTCTAGTCTTATTTTATTTTTCCGATACTTTTTGTTGAATTTTATTCAGAAAGCCTCCCATACGCCCGGTAAACGCGAGCTCGTTAAAAAGGATCCTTTCCTGCAGTAAATAAGAGCCTTTGGCACCTTTTTTTGTTGAATCTTTTTTCTTTCAATGCTTCCTACGCTCAAAGATTCCGCAAAAAAAAATATTCTTAAATATTTTTCCTCTTTCCTTTCAAGTTTTTTAGCTTAAAAAAAACCTATTTGTCTAGATATTTTGAGCTTACTTTATTTTTTAAAAATTCCATACAGAAGTAAATTTAAATTCTTTTCTATTACTGTAGTTTTAAAAAGGTTAAAGTCTTGATGAAAACAGGAGAAAAAAAGAACTCCCCAAAGAACGGAAATCAACAGGTTGGAAGTTTTCCCTCCTCACCTTGAGCAATTCCCTAACTTTATCACTTACTTTACCTTCTCCTACCCCATTTCGGATTTGTCGTAACAAATTGGATTCCTAACAAGAAACCCTTAACTTCCAATATGTCGACACCGGATTAATTTTCCTCTTGAGCCGTATTTTCTTTATTGGCTTCAGCCCTAAAAGTTTTACCTTTATCACTTTTAAAAATAAAAACTTTTGTTTTTCCATTTTAGTATTATATTCTTGGGGGGAAAAAAATGTTTACAGAGGATTTCAATCTGCGTGGAGATCCAGTGGTTAAACGTTCGTATTTAAAGGCACGTTTTAATTAACTTTCTCTCCTCTCCTTTCCACTAACTATGAAACCTTCTCTTTCACAAATTCATTTCCGAATTGTGGAAAATTGGCCCAACACAAAACGATTCCTAAATTGATTTTGAATCGAAATAGAGATTCCTTTGAGTGTATTCCCAAATGAGAAAATAATGTTTTCCAGCGTTTCAATTGTTAGTGCCTTTTGCAGGTAGGGCTGTATAATTAGTCCTGCATTTAAAAAAATAAAATATAAGATTAATATTCTATTCTCCTTTGAAAATAAGTGAAATGGAAGCTTATTATGTTTCATAAAGGAACGTTTGAGGAATTGAAAGGTCTATTGACCATTGTGCCTTTTGCTCCATTATCCTTCCAAGTTTCCTAACAAGCTCTCGAACAAATTAAGAAATTTTAAACAAAAAAATGTTTAAAGTTTTTTGTATTATTAAAAAAATGACCCTTCACGAAAAAAAAATAAAGAGCTTTGTAAAACGTTTCTACATTTGTCGGCTCTTAAAGCACTTTAAGCTCTTTTAGACTTTCCCCCGGCTCTTAAAACCATTTTTCAAACTCGACCTAGATTCCCGGTAAGATTTTCGACGAATATTTTTCCTCTTGAAATTTCGAGTTTCTAATTTAGGAGATTCGCTTTGAAAGCTAATGTTGGGAAGTTGATGTAATCAGTAAAGTAAGTCGAGTTGTTCACTTGATCTAGATTGAAGAGGGTCTTCCGATTGTTATCTGAAAGTCCTGGAGTGTAACAAGTCTCAAACGACGTCTGGGCTCCCCCTTTTCTTGGTCAGCAGGTTCACGGGGAGGAAAGTTTCCACTCAGGGACGCCCTACTCTCAGTTTGTGATTAATGGCGGGAGGAAAGAGGGAAAAGGGAAGGGCTTGAAAAAAAAAAGATCCCTCCCTCATCATCAATACCAGCAAAACATCATTCAATAAAACAAAAGAGGGACCTCGGAATTTTCAGGATTTTTTTTTATCCATGTTCAAATTGACGGAAGATTCGAAGAAACCGATGGAATTTTTTTTTATTCGGATCACTGGGAAATAAATATTTTACAGGCAATTTAACTTCATCCGAATACTTTTTCCACCCTCTTTTTTTCCCCTCTTAAAGTTTTTTAATCCGCATAATATTTTTGAATCTATTATTAAAATTTCTCTTTCCCTTATTTTTCAGGAGTAAATTAATCATTTTCTACTTTAATGAAAAGACTTTATATTAAATTCTTATCTTAATGATGTTTATAAATTTAATTATGTCTCTAATTGCATTTAAGAGAATATTTAATAAAAATATTTCAGGCTTATCATGCTTCATACGACTAGAAAAACGACTTTCGGGAGTTATAATAGAAAGTACTGGTTTGAAGAGCTTCCAACGAAAACTTCCTTAAAGAGAAGTAAAAATATAGGAGGGGGAAGTACAACGGAGGGGAAGTATAACGGAGGGGGAGGTATAAGGAACGAAAGTATAACGAAAGGGGATGTATAAGGGAGGGAAAGTAAAAAGGAAGGGGAAGTATTTTTTGATTTTTATTAATTTCCGAGCTTTTTCGAAAATTTTTTTAAGTGACAAGGTAGAAATAATGGGCTCTTCGGCCTAGGGATGTGCCTCTCGTTATGGGTAGAAGTATGAAATTTCTCCGTACTAAAAAATTTTTAACAAATATAATGAGTAATTGGTGAAAATTTGGAGAAAATCGGATTAACGGTTCGGCCGCAGCGAATTTATTTAAAATTTCAAACAGATAAAAATATCCATTTTTTCGCCATTTTTTCGAAATTCAAAAATCGACCTCGCTACATTCTTGTCCTCCGACTAAGGAAGATTTTGTGAAAATTTGGTGAAAATCGGTTCAAAACTGTGGCCGTAAAGTGTTCCGGAAAAAAATGGTACGGACGGACGGCCGGCACCACAGACAAGGTTGAGATCGGTAAAGATCAATATTCGATTTGACCCTCCGGGGTCTGGAAGACCCTTCCCCAAAAACTCCTTCGAGGGAATCACAATAACTTCTTTAAGGAATTTAAAATAAACCTTTTTTTACCAGATTTTAGATTGAGGAACCCCTTTTTTCCTGATTTAGTGCGTTTTTCTCGATCTTTCCCCCGAGAAACTCTCCCTTTTTTCCAGATTTTTCCGCTTTTCCTACCTTTTTTGACAAAAAATATCTATCTTCAGGAGTTTTCCTCGGTTATATGCCTTAAAACACCCTTTATAGCAGTTTTGGGCGTTTTTCTCAGCCGAAAGACCAAGAAAAATCCCATCTTGAACAGATTTTTGAGCAATTTTAATAACTTTTGTCCTCGTATTTAGAAAAAAAAGTTTTTTGTGGTATTATTTGAGGAAAAACATCATTTTACTTCTTGATATTCGTAAAGAATGGTCCTCCTGTCTGCTTTTCATTTCTATGAAAATTAGAGATAGATACAGTTGAAAGTAAAAGTCTCACCATATTATAAGCCAAAAACAGAAAAAAGGGGGAAAAAAATCTGGCCTGAATTCAATTGAGATTTTACGTCAGCGGGCAATTTTTCCTCTCTCTCCTTTTTTATCAACGCCTGCCACAAAAGAAAAAAAAAAGCACGTGAATGACGAGAGATTAACAACAAAGCCTCGGTGAAACGACTAGCGTAGGGGCGGAGGGGACAAAGAGCTTCCAGAAAGAGAAATTGTATAAAAGAGTCTGAGGCGGAATAGAAATGTATAGTGTAAAGGAGGCCTCTGAGAAACCGGAGGACATTGTATGTGATTCATTTGGATTCAGGGAGCAGACACTTGCCCCAGCCACCTCTATTGAGGCCGAATCTTCACAATAAAGGTCTACGATGTAAAAGCCTTCCCTCAAATCTGGACCATTTAACATCCATTCCACATTATGCGAGCAAACACTTTACATTTTATTGCTCCCCCAAAACATCTTCTATTTATGATCTCATTTCACGACTGGCAAGATAATACTTAATTGACTTGTGGACATGAATTTCAATTTTCTACGCATACTAAATCAATTTCGTTTTGTTTTAGGGGAAGAGGCAAAGACTAAAATAAGTTTATTTCACCCCAGATTTTATAGGAACACCATGGTAAGTTTTTACTCTCATATTTTAAAAAAAAAGTTGAGTTTTCTAGATTAATTTGTTCGTTTTCAGTCAAATTCTTAGCTGTCGCCACGCCTTCATCTAAGGAGGCTTGAAATTAAAATCTCCAGCCCCAAACTTCTTCTTGTCCCACAGGTAATAAAAAACATGTTAAAATAACCCAAGCTTGCATTTACCTTCTTGTAATTTGTGTTTTTCCTACCCTTTAAATGTTAACATTCAATCAAATCTATGTTTGTATTAATAATATCCAAAAACAAAATCGATATTTAATAATTGAAATTTTTCATTAAAAACCATCAAAGAGTACGTAAAATATATAGCTTTTTCCGCCCTTTGAGGGCTTTTTTTTTCATCCATATTTTCAGAGAGTAAATTAAAATTAAAATTAAATAAAAGCTACGATTCTACATCAATGACAAAATTTAAAATTGAAAAATGTTGATGCCAAGAGAATGTTATATTAAGTTTTAAAAGTGATTAATTCTCGAGCCACAGGTGAGCTGGAAAGATCCACAGGTGTCGTCTTGTTTTATCATTAGGACTCAAATTACTCACGTCCCTTCTGGGAGGAAAACGTCCGAGATTAACATAAAACAACATTGGGGATGACATGTTGCCACGTCATTAGGACTAAATAGAATTTGACTGTGAAAAATGTCCTTTTTATGAACTGAATATTAATGTTAAAATAACAATTTTTTTTAACTTTCTTTTTATTTAACACTAGGATAAAAGGGAAAAAAAGCAATCTTTTAAAATCGTTTAACGCAGGTGCTGTTCGCTTTAGGTTGTCTGGTAACCCCGCAATTTGACGTACTTAACTCAAACTACCCTCAGTGTCTTCTTTTGTTTTCTATAATCAGATTATTGGAAATCACATAAAATAGTCTTTGTCCTATATTTTAAAGTTCAAAAGTTCGAAGGTTCAACGAAATTAAATAAATAAAAAATTGAGAAATATATTCGTTATTTTTCTTATATTGATTCGTTTATTCCTTTCTTGTAGCACGGAAAGCCTTTCGAGAGTCTCAGCGGGATTCTATTTCATGAAAAGGAGTGAAGGGGGTGCCATATCGAAAATTAAATTACCTAAACAATATTTCGAAAGGGGGGGAAGTCTATTTTTAGTAAAAGCTATTCACAATGCGGTAGCCGATCGCATGTTATTCACAGAGGAAAAATGAGGAAAAAGATTAAGGTGAACGTAAAAGATTATAGGTACCTAAACATTAGCTTTGTTCCAACCGCAGTTTGAAACTCAGGAGCAAGCGCAGAAGGATTTGCACGTCAAAGACGTCAGATGACTTCGGTTTTGAAGTACAAGCGATTTTTTTTTTTTTTTGATTAACGATTGAACGACGTGTTACTTGACGTCCAATTTCTTCTGCGCATGCGCCAGGAGTTTCAAACCAGCCAATCTGCGGTTTGAACAAAGCTTTTATTAACAAGGCATTTACTACCCTCGCATTGCTTTAAAAAAAATTATTCCTTTCTTTTTCAAGAAAGCAAAACTCGTCCGCTAAGCAATCGTTAAAATGTCAACTAAATCGTTTAATTTCAACAAAAAAGCCATTAGATCGTCAGCTAAACTGTCGATAGACCGGAGCTAAATAGCATTAATACCGTTAGATAAACAGTCTTTAAATGTCAGCCAAACGATAGCTAAATCGTCAGCTAAACAGCCGTTAGATCCAACTTAACTAGCCATTCTAAACAATCGTTAAAATGTCAACAATCGTTTAAATTTCAACTAAAAAGCCATTAGATCGTCAGCTAAACTGTCGATAGACCTTCAGCTAAACACTTTAATATCGTCAGCTAAACAGTAGTTTAATTGTCAGCCAAACAGTAGTTAAATCGTCAGCTAAACAGCCGTTAGATCCAACTTAACTAGCCATTCTATACAATCGTTAAAATGTCAACTGAATCGTTTAAATTTCAAGTAAAAAGCCATTAATTCGTACTGTCGATAGACCTTCAGCTAAACGCTTTAATATCGTCAGCTAAACAGCAGTTTAATTGTCAGCCAAACAGTAGTTAATCGTCAGCTAAACAGCCGTTAGATCCAACTTAACTAGCCATTATAAACAATCGTTAAAATGTCAACTGAATCGTTTAAATTTCAAGTAAAAAGCCATTAGATCGTCAGCTAAACTGTCGATAGAACTTCAGCTAAACAGCATTAATATCGTTGGATGAACAGTCTTTAAATGTTTAGTTAAACGTTTAGTTAAGTTGTAAATTACAGAAAATCCTCAATAGAAACCTCCTTTATATTTATTAATTTTTTTTTCCAATTCAAATATTTCTTCTAAAGACTTCAAAGATGCCAAGTTTTTTTCTAAATAAAAAGTGATTGAAAATGGTCTCCGAAACGTGAAAATTATAATTAAAAATTTGGCCATTAGAGGGTGAAGTGGGAAAGTAGGTACGTACTTCCCCCTCTCTAACCTCCTCGTGGCCATCCGGTCTTCGACTCGCGGAACAAATTAAAATGGCCAAATTTTCAATTTCAGCATCTTAAAATGGGAATTTTAATAAATCGGACAGGAAAGCCAAAAAAATGTATAAATTTTTTAAATTGCCTTTGATCTCAACCACCTTAGGAATTGAAATTTTTACGTCAGTCCTCATGTGAAATGGTGCCATTTGTATTTTTCATAAGTGAAATACGCGGTGTTCATTAGTCATTCAAGAATGTCATTAATCTCACTCTAATCCGTTGTCGCGGAGTCCCCACTTGTCTGAGTTAGGACAGAACCCCCTGGATAAAACTAAAGATGGATTATTCATTAAAAATTCTTCGTTTCTCCCTAGGCACTCAGGTGGGATTGAGTTAGTGTCTTTTCTAATTTACCCCTTTTCCCGAACCTTTTACCCTCAATGCCGATATTTCTTCGTTACTTTAACATTTTTTTTTTTTTCAAATTGAAAAAAAGTTTATTATGCCACCTTTCAGTCTTTCTCGTTCCCCCTCATTTCCTGAGACCATTGTCAACAGGCGCCTTATCATCAGGGAGGCCTTACAATGCGACGAGAGGTGTTTTATCTCTTGTGTCATGTCCTACCCCTCACCGCCCGCCACGAAAGGATTTGCCGAACCACTGTCAGAGATAACACATTTGACAATGTCCCCCCTAACCCTTCACGTCCCATCAACCCTTCCCATTTTATAAACAAATTTTCCGATCGAAATCTTTAAAGAAAAATTAATAAACGAATATTCCAAATGATTAAAAATTAACAGGTAATTTCTACGATTCTACGTAATTTCCCATCGTATTTCGCTGTTTAAACAGTCCTTATAACCTTTATGGCTGAAGTCGTTGGTCGGATCTAATTTTCTGCAAAATTCAACTCAAGTGCCCGTACGCGTAATAACAAATCCACGTTGAAATTAAGCAGTCTGTTTACCCAGTTTATTCACGCCTAAATTAGGTTTGGATCGCGCATTAGCCGGAGCTCCAGTAAGTGGCATTGTCAATTAGCGCAAATTGAATAGCCAAGCTAATTTCAATTATAAAATTTAAATTTTATTTTAAAATCAAAGTCTTGTCACAAAAAATAAAACAAAAAAAGGGCTTGAAATTATCGAAAATCCTGAAGAACTTCGAGTTTATCCGAAAAAAAATTCTTGGCTTATTTCCATCTTGATAGGACTCTTTCTATTTATGGCGTCTTTCATCATCCAGTACACTCTCAGCTAAAAAAATTAATTTCAATTAAAGGTTGGATACCCCATGGTTCCCGGAGACTAAGTAGGTCAAATCAAATACCCGATGGCTCCCGCTTCTAGTAAAGAGACATACCCGATGGTTCCCGTGTTTATTTTGTTACGCAGGTATCAATGAAGAACATTTCAAACCCAACCCCAAAATGTGTTTAAGAACACTCACTGTTATAATATCCGGGTACCCATCGGGTATGTGGCAATTTTCAGCCCAGGAACCATCGGGTATATTGCAATTTTCAGCCCGGGAACCATCGGTATGTTGCAATTTTCAGCCCGGGAACCATCGGGTTTTGCAATTTTCAGCCCGGGAACCATCGGGTATATTGCAATTTTCAGCCCGGGAACCATAGGGTATGTTGCAATTTTCAGCCCGGGAACTATCGGGTATATTGCAATTTTCATCCCGGGAACCATCGGGTATATTGCAATTTTCAGCCCGGGAACCATCGGGTATATTGCAATTTTCAGCCCGGGAACCATCGGGTATATTGCAATTTTCAGCCCGGGAACCATCGGGTATATTGCAATTTTCAGCCCGGAACCATCGGGTATTGCAATTTTCAGCCCGGGAACCATCGGTATGTTGCAATTTTCAGCCCAGGAACCATCGGGTATATTGCAATTTTCAGCCCGGGAACCATCGGGTATGTTGCAATTTTCAGCCCGGGAACCATCGGGATTTTGCAATTTTCAGCCCGGGAACCATCGGGTATATTGCAATTTTCAGCCCGGGAACCATAGGGTATGTTGCAATTTTCAGCCCGGGAACTATCGGTATATTGCAATTTTCATCCCGGGAACCATCGGGTATATTGCAATTTTCATCCCGGGAACCATCGGGTATATTGCAATTTTCAGCCCGGGAACCATCGGGTATATTGCAATTTTCAGCCCGGGAACCATCGGGTATATTGCAATTTTCAGCCCGGGAACCATCGGGTATATTGCAATTTTCAGCCCGGGAACCATCGGGTATATTGCAATTTTCAGCCCGGAACCATCGGGTATGTTGCAATTTTCAGCCCGGGAACCATCGGGTATATTGCAATTTTCAGCCCGGACCATCGGGTATGTTGCAATTTTCAGCCCGGGAACCATCGGGTATGTTGCAATTTTCAGCCCGGGAACCATCGGGTATATTGCAATTTTCAGCCCGGGGACCATCGGGTATGTTGCAATTTTCAGCCCGGGAACCATCGGTATGGTGCAATTTCAGCCCGGGAACCATCGGTATAATTATCTCGTTTTGGGAACCATCGGGTAAAGTACCCAATTAAAATATAAATAAAAATTAAAAATTACGAAAAGATTCGATTAATGTAGCCCCTGAAAAATCATATCCGTCTCCGCCATTGTAAATATAGTCAGAAAGAATCATGTCTAGTAACATATTGTCTTCCAGGGTTTACGTTGCCCATTTTATCGAAAACATATCCTTGAAGTTTTCCTTCTTTAGAATCCGGATAGACGACGTTTAAATCTAAAAGAAAATTTAAAAAATTAATAATAAAAAAAAATTATACTTGATATTTGTAAAAATCCTCCGCTGTTGAGCTGCATATAAGAATGGTTTAAAACCTCCTTAAGTGTTGAACCGTTCAGACTAATATGATGGAAAAATCCAGAAAAGGGAGAATCGTTAGAATATCACCGTAAGTCAGATTTCCTGAATAAAAGAAAATTTTTTTATCGATAACTATTTCTGAAAAGTTTAAGTACCGTCGTTTAACTCGTGAGAGGAGCTGAGCTTCTGATGTTTCCACCGTTTACTATCGATATCGGCATAAAATTACTTTTCAAAGATTTATTTTTGACTCAAGCTAAAAAAAAATAATGACCCTGCGCGGTAGCAGGGACTAAAAGGTAGATTTCTTTTCATGATTAAAATTAATATGTAAAAACCCAAAATATATAATTATGTTATAAAATGATGATATAAGAAAAATTGCGCCACTGAGCCCCTAGAAAAACATCTGATAATTTTATTAATAAAAATTAATAATTTCCCGGTATAATCAAATTTTTTTTAAAGTTTAGCTAGTTCAATATTTTGCGCCTGGCTCGTCCAAACCTGCTTTAATTAATTTTTTACACGCCCTCGCAGAGGTCTTAAAGTTTTTTTTTGCAAAAGGACTAGGATTTCAATAGAAAATGCCAATTTTGTCTTTTAAGCCCTAAGTAAAGTAGGTGCGCTGGTCCCGATTTCAGCCATTAACGAACTCGTCCGAGCTATTGAGATAAAGCTCTAAATACCGGATATCGTCACCCTCACATTAAAATTGCTCCAGTTATCGTGCTAATATATATATATATATATAACTTTCAACTGAGGATGGTTTTGGGGTCCAGGAGGTATGAAACGAAAACGTATAGAAAATTTTTGAATCTGCGACTACTTGGTACATTACAATAGGTAGATTTTTGAAGAAAAATAAAACCTAAAAGTTGTTATTTTCAAATGTAAGTATAAATTCCATCTTTTAAACGTTCTTTGCCATCCTGTATCCGCAACATTTCTTTCTAAATTCCTTGAAATTTATTTATATCCCCTTAATCGTGAATTCTCTAAACTGGTGGCAGCGGTGGGATTTTTGTTCTGTATGACAGGCTTTTGTAAATTTAGGGCCGTGGGAGTAGCGGTTTTTCGTAGATTCCCTCGTTGGTATAAGGTTGCGGGTTCGATTTTTTTGGCTTTCAAGCCTTCGGTTAGTTTGGGATTCCCTGGGAACGGCGAAAAATTCGGGGAAGGCCATGTTAAAGAATTTTGCGATTGTTGATAAATTCAGATTTTATATTCTACTTACAAACTCGGAGACGGAGTCTGTAAAAAAATCTCCTAAATTGCACTCTTTAGAGCGACATATGCCGTCAAGGTCAACGGACGTTTTACCCACGACTGTCGCTCCGAGACCTTTTATTTGCTCCTGGTAAGGGCGAAGCGCTTCCAAAACGTCTTTGCCTGTAAACTTCGTTTTATTGTCTTCATAAAAAAAAGGTGTTACTTTGTGGAATTTCTTGTCATCAAAACCGGATTTCCGGAAGCGTTTATCAACTTTTTTGTCGTATCGTCAAATTCGAGTTGTAAAACTCCGACGTATTTAGTGTACCCGTAGGCTTGTACGACTGGAACTTCTTTCCCGGATCGCTGTTTCACCATCGTCGGGTACGGACCAACAGGTTTTTCAATATCAGGAGGGGTACCTTCAAAAATTTCTTTCAATAAAAACCTGTGTTCAAATAAAAAGCAATAATGGAGTGTTCGTTTAAAGGTCCTTTTTTTAAACCGAACCTTTGTATTTTTAGTTCTTCAGTTTCACGGGATAATAACACATGAAAGGGCACTTTTAAAACGTTTGTTTTTATACGATCGTTTGTGTTGGGTGGAACCGCTGTAATAATACAGGGACAAAAAAATTCTAAATGTGCGACATAATTTTTTTTTACCTGAATAAACGAATGTGTCAGTGTGGCCACCGATGACGACGTCGACATCTTCGACTTCACGGGCGATTTCGAGATCTTTCTCCCAACCTGAATGTCCGACCGCAATCACCACATCTACACCGGCATCTTTCAAACCTTTCGCACCTTTTTTCAAACATTCTATTTCATCCGTAATCTTCACTTTTCCAACTACAGACAAAACCTTAAAATAAATTTATAAAAAGTTCAATTTTCATATTATAAAATAGCAACCTTGGTTTCTGGTAGTAGATAACCGATGACGCCAACAGTTCGATTATTAGAACGTAAGGTCATAATAACGTCTTTTTGATAAATAGCATTTTTAAAATCGTTATCTTCCGAACCGTCCACATTACAGGCGACAACTGGCTCTTTTATTCTATCGAGATATCCAGCAAGTTCTTTAGGACCAAGATCAAACTCGTGATTTCCAAGGCTCTACAAAATAATTATTTTTAGTTTGTGTTCATTGATTAAATAGGACGTCATGGTTCAACGTTCAATAGAAAAAGTTAAATTAGGCTTTAAAAGTTTAAAATTTCAAAAAAAAAACGTTTGTGCAATTTTTCATCATTGTTCAATAAGTTCTCAACTTTTTAATAACTCCTCACGAAGTTATTAGAATTGAAATTTTTTTTCAATGATTTTTTTATTTATAAAAGTACACATTAATCAAGGCCGTAAATTACAATAAAAATTCCAAATTATCATACCAACATGTTTTCCTATTATGACTCACACAACAGGTTCTCCATAATGAAAATCTGTTTTGTGGACGGATTATTCATTTACACGACTTCTCATGAATTATGGCCGTTCTCTTCCCTTATGATGTATAATTAAAAAAATCAATTTTTTAGTACTTACGGAATTTTCTTTGAGATTTTGTAGGAATTTTTCTGTGCTTGAGATTAAAGGATACCAAACGCCAATGAAAAAACAGATTTTCTAAATTTAAAATCTCGGCTCCCTCTTAATCGTACTAGGGTTTACATATTGGAAATTATCTGTACCAAATTTTAAGCCAATCGGAAAACAGAAAACGAGATTTTGACACTTAGAAAATCGTGCTTTCGACTTTTGCATGGCGGGGCGGAACGCTACCCCGTTCCCAGATAACGTTTAGCACGGTTGGATACCCCATGGTTCCCGGAGACTAAGTAGGTCAATCAATATACCCGATGGCTCCCGCATCTAGTAATGCGACATACCCGATGGTTCCCGTGTTTATTTGGCAACGCAGGTATCAATAGAAAACATTTTAAACCCAACACCACAAAATGTGTTTAAGAACACTCACTGTTATAATATATCTGGGACCCATCGGGTTGTGGCAAATTTCAGCCCGGGACCCATCGGGTATATTGCAATTTTCAGCCCGGGAACCATCGGGTTGTGGCAAATTTCAGCCCGGGAACCATCGGGTATATTGCAATTTTCAGCCCGGGAACCATCGGGTATATTGCAATTTTCAGCCCGGGAACCATCGGTATATTGCAATTTTCAGCCCGGGAACCATAGGGTATTTGCAATTTTCAACCCAGGAACCATTGGGTATGTTGCAATTTCAGCCCGGGAACCATCGGGTTATTGCAATTTTCAGCCCGGGAACCATCGGGTATATTTCAATTTTCAACCCGGGAACCATCGGGTATGTTGCAATTTTCAGCCCGGGAACCAACGGGTATATAGCAATTTTCAGCCCGGGAACCATCGGTTATATTGAAATTTTCAGCCCGGGAACCATCGGGTATATTGCAATTTTCAGCCCGGGAACCATCGGGTATATTGGAATTTTCAGCCCGGGAACCATAGGGTATGTTGCAATTTTCAGCCCGGGAACCATAGGGTATTTGCAATTTTCAGCCCGGGAACCATCGGGTATATTGCAATTTTCAGCCCGGGAACCATCGGATATACTGCAATTTTCAGCCCGGGAACCATCGGGTATATTGCAATTTTCAGCCCGGAAACCATAGGGTATATTGCAATTTTCAGCCCGGGAACCATCGGGTATATTGCAATTTTCAGCCCGGGAACCATCGGGTTATTGCAATTTTCAGCCCAGGAACCATCGGGTATATTGCAATTTTCAACCCGGGAACCATCGGGTATGTTGCAATTTTCAGCCCGGGAACCACGGGTATATTGCAATTTTCAGCCCGGGAACCATCGGTTATATTGAAATTTTCAGCCCGGGAACCATCGGGTATATTGGAATTTTCAGCCCGGGAACCATCGGGTATATTGGAATTTTCAACCCGGGAACCATAGGGTATGTTGCAATTTTCAGCCCGGAACCATAGGGTATATTGCAATTTTCAGCCCGGGAACCATCGGGTATATTGGAATTTTCAGCCCGGGAACCATCGGGTATATTGGAATTTTCAGCCCGGGAACCATCGGGTATATTGGAATTTTCAACCCGGGAACCATAGGGTATGTTGGAATTTTCAGCCCGGGAACCATAGGGTATGTTGGAATTTTCAGCCCGGGAACCATCGGGTATATTGCAATTTTCAGCCCGGGAACCATCGGGTATGTGGCAATTTTCAGCCCGGGAACCAACGGGTATATTGCAATTTTCAGCCCGGGAACCATCGGGTATATTGCAATTTTCAACCCGGGAACCATCGGGTATGTTGCAATTTTCAGCCGGGAACCAACGGGTATATTGCAATTTTCAGCCCGGGAACCATCGGGTATATTGCAATTTTCAGCCCGGGAACCATCGGGTATATTGCAATTTTCAGCCCGGGAACCATCGGGTATATTGCAATTTTCAGCCCGGGAACCATCGGGTATATTGCAATTTTCAACCCGGGAACCATCGGGTTATTGCAATTTTCAACCCGGGAACCATCGGGTATATTGCAATTTTCAGCCCGGGAACCATCGGGTATATTGCAATTTTCAGCCCGGGAACCATCGGGTATATTGGAATTTTCAGCCCGGGAACCATCGGGTATGTTGGAATTTTCAGCCCGGGAACCATCGGGTATGTTGGAATTTTCAGCCCGGGAACCATCGGGTATTTGCAATTTTCAGCCCGGGAACCATCGGGTATATTGCAATTTTCAGCCCGGGAACCATCGGGTTATTGCAATTTTCAGCCCGGGAACCATCGGGTATGTTGCAATTTTCAGCCCGGGAACCATCGGGTATATTGCAATTTTCAGCCCGGGAACCATCGGGTATATTGCAATTTTCAGCCCGGGAACCATCGGGTATATTGCAATTTTCAGCCCGGGAACCATCGGGTATATTGCAATTTTCAGCCCGGGAACCATCGGGTATATTGCAATTTTCAGCCCGGGAACCATCGGGTATATTGGAATTTTCAGCCAGGGAACCATCGGGTATATTGGAATTTTCAGCCAGGGAACCATCGGGTATATTGGAATTTTCAGCCCGGGAACCATCGGGTATGTTGGAATTTTCAGCCCGGGAACCATCGGGTATGTTGCAATTTTCAGCCCGGGAACCATCGGGTATATTGCAATTTTCAGCCCGGGAACCATCGGGTATATTGCAATTTTCAGCCCGGGAACCATCGGGTATATTGCAATTTTCAGCCCGGGAACCATCGGGTATATTGCAATTTTCAGCCCGGGAACCATCGGGTATATTGCAATTTTCAGCCCGGGAACCATCGGGTATATTGCAATTTTCAGCCCGGGAACCATCGGTATATTGCAATTTTCAGCCCGGGAACCATCGGGTATATTGCAATTTTCAGCCCGGGAACCATCGGGTTATTGCAATTTTCAACCCGGGAACCATCGGGTATGTTGCAATTTTCAGCCCGGGAACCAACGGGTATATTGCAATTTTCAGCCCGGGAACCATCGGGTATATTGCAATTTTCAGCCCGGGAACCATCGCCCGGGAACCATATATTGCAATTTTCAGCCCGGGAACCATCGGGTATAATTATCTCGTTTTGGGAACCATCGGGTAAAGTACCGTTTAGCACAAAGAATGAAAATAAAGTTTTAAAAACGGTTAAAAAAGGGGTAAATTGGATGAGTTTCTAATGGAAAGTGACATTAGCTGTATGAATATTCAATAAGACATGGCCTTTGACGATTTTGAGGTTTGTTTTAATTAGTGTTTGTTCTTTTTATTTGACTCCTGGGTAGATATGAGATGAATAACAATGGAGTAGAGGCCATAAGTAAATTTAAACCGGACAATAAATGTTTAAGTTAAGCGTAGAAGCCCTAAAGTAATACATATTGTAATAATTCCTATTCAGGAGGGACGGAGAATGAACATGTTGAATAATTATTCATGCCGAGGGTTGTTTTATGATGAAAACATCATGGAAGTGAAAGCTCTTTTATGTGATTCTGTTAAGGATAAATACCATGGCGTCGATGCCCATTCGGGATATCATTTGATATAAGATGTCCGTTTTGAAAATGGCGAAAAGAGGTGATCCTTGGAAGTTTCGCCGGCGTTGAGGAAAAGCGTGTCGTACGGTGTACTTTTACGTCGGCTACGTACGAATTCGGCGACGCGTGCGAAACCCCCGTAGCACTCCGTGTCCGGCTTACAGACCCCCGTCGTTTGGCTTATCTCTTCGAAACGCGAGTGCATGTCGTTCGTGTGAAGGATTTGAAGTCGAAAAGCAAACGAGCATTTTATCACGTAAACTAAAAGAATTATACATCTTAAATGAGTTCATAGTAGGCGAGAAAGAACGCGACTGAAAACAAGACGTTTTTTGTTTTATTTTTCTTTTCTCGCCTTTCTAATTATGTGCGCAGGCGCAAAATAATTATTTCAGGGCCATTTAAACTTTGACTTTCTGATAATTTGGAACCCGTCTACTTAAAAATAAAAAATTAGGTACAGAACAAAAGAATTAGTTCACGAAAAACGAAATTCACAAAATATTTGTGTTGTACTTAGATAACCGATTGAGACGATTGGAGATGAATTGTTAATCCCTCAGAAACGCACAACTCTTTTATTACCCTACAACTCCTTTGGGACGTTAGGCTTTTATAACCCTCAAGGAAAACATAATTTATCAAAATATCCAGCCGAAAGAGCTTAAAACCTCCACCATTGGGGTAAAAAGGAAAATCATTCTAAACTGCCTTTTTTTTTTTCGGATTTTCGGTCGTTCTTCACCAATTTCTCCAATTTTTTGGGCAAATTGCAAGCATTTTAGCCAAGAATCTCTCTTTTCTCTGAATTTTGGAAGGTTTCCTCGTTTTTCTGACCATTTTTTCACACGCTCTTTAGACCGAAAAACTCCAATTTTACCTTTGGGTGTTTTCCTGACTCTTTTGGCCATGAAAATTCGAATGTTCGGGGGTTTTTCCGGCTGTTTAATGGACTTTATGTGTTATAGCTAATGAACAAGTGGCATAGGCTTTGACGGGTCTAATTCCTCGGAACTAGGGCGACCATTCGCCTTTCCCTGGGGCTTCGTAGTTCTTACCCTGATCAAAAGCCCCTCTCTCCAGAAGAAGCCAATTTTGCACCAAAAGATGCTTTTTTGAATTCTTTTCTCAAATGCGTTTCGGCCAAAAAATATTGTAAAATAAAAATTCCAACTTAATTTTTTTTTTAATTTGTACGGCAATTAAATTTTAATTGGAGCTCCACTAATTAGTATTTTAAAAAACAACACTCTCAAAGCTATGTTGAAAATTTTATTAATTTTTAAAATATCTAAAAAAAATTTTTTCGGAGAACAAACAGAAAAGTACTAAAAAGTTTAGAAGTAATCCTCTCCGCTCAAGTGGAAAAGCGTGTCGGAAATTTTTTTTTCTTTAATGGACTCGAGAATTTTAAGCGAACCTCCTTTTTTTCCTCACCTAGCGCAATTAGTATTATTTTAACACTTAAGGGGAAGAAGGCGATTGAAACAATTAGGAGGAAAAAAAAGTGCTTTAGTGACAAAATTAACTGTTTTAAAAAGGATGAAAACGACGGTATAATTGGACGTCAACACTGACGAGGTAAAAAAAAAATTAGATTTTTTTATTCCCCTCTAAAATTAGGTAACCAGATAACAAAGTGATCGGATAAAATTAAGTTTTCACAAAATTTGTTTACTAAGACCCTAAGTTCAATCAGAAGGAAAAAGTTATAATGTGGGAAAGATGAAACTCCTCCCGTTTTCAAAGCTCCCCTTGGCGGCGTTTCAAAATTATTTTTTATTGGGGTAATGCGTTAAGCAGTAATTACTGAGTACCTAGTAAGGAACTTTGCTATCATCAATTGTAAACCTCAGAACCAGAAAGACTTTTTTTTTAAAAATCCCAAAATTTGAAATTTCTTTTTTTAATGACACATTCCTTATACGCTCTGAAGAATTTCCAGTCAGCTTTTTTATACGATATTGAAATACGTTCCTTATAAGATACGCTTTTATTAATTTTTTTTTGTCAAATAAGAATTCTTAAAATCTTTTCCTTATTCGGAGACTAAAGGAAAATATAGGAAAAAATCTCAAAAATGCTATTAGGGAATGCTTGTCGATTTTGACTCTCGTAAAGCTTGTTATGAAGAGAAAAAAAAATTACAAGCTTAAATATTTGATAGAGGAAGTCTTAATAGGACCTTTTGAGGGTGAAAGCGTTGATTCCGCATGTTTCCCCCTGACCCTAAATCCAGTCAGCTTCGGGTTATACAAATCTAACGCATCTCTTGCATACTAATAGGATTCGATACCAGGGGCCTATCGGAATATGGCCCATGATAAAGCCCCCTATATAGTGAATCACAAAATTTGAACACGAATGTTCATTTCATTTTTTTCAATAACACTATTTTTGAATAAAAGTCTTCGAACAAAAGCTTGAATACGAATAATACATTATTGATGTTCCGGCTCATCATATACATAGGCGGAGACTATCAGGGTCGATTCGAAATTCATATATTCACTTACAAAAGAAAAAAAACATTTGTAATATTTCAAATTTTTCCATAAAAAAAAGTATTTAATCCGTCATTAAAAACAGTTTTATTAATTCAGGTATTTGAGTAATCCCATCGGAGGGAAAATATGGGTTGAAAAGTATGTCCTCGTCCGTTTCTATGGTTGGGGTTCGCTTTACTTCTATACATCAAGGAAAAGCCACTCATTAGGCTTTAAGGGGATTTAAACCCTAATTGGGTTTGTATACGTAATTGAGATCGAAGGAATGGCAACTAAGGGACGAGTGGTTTGGGAAGAGAGCTTTTTTTATATAAAAAAAACCTTGTTATTGGAGGTTCCGAAGAACAATTTAGAAAAATAAGCTTCATAAAATTCGGTACTTTAAAAATTCTGATGAGAGATGAATCGAGGAAAGGTTCTGTCAGGCGGCAATTTAATTTCGGGAGGGGAATGAAAAAGGACTTTTTTCGACCATGATTTCCGGTAGCTAACGCCCTGGTCAGACTTCTATTATTTCTCCCCTTTTTTGCTCTTTCAGCGAAAAAAAAAACATAGGATTTTCCTCATTATAATGAATAATGATATCTTGGTCTATAGGAACACCCTTTTTCAGAGCTTTCTAGTGTATTTTAGTCTAGAAACACCATTTTTCTATGTTTTTATTCTCTTTTGGCCAAGAAACACCCTTTTACGGTGGCTCTTATGACTTTTGGTCTAGAGACACCCTTTAGGTGTAGAAACACCATTTTTCTGTGTTTTCTATTGTCTTTTGGTCTAGAAACTTCCTTTTTCGGTGTTTCCTTTTATCTTTTGGTTAAGAAACACCCTTTTACGGTGTTTCCTTATGGCTTTTGGTCCAGAAATACTCTATTTTATTGTGTGTGTTTTCTAATGACTTTTGGTCTAGAGACACCCTTTTTCGGTGTTTCCTTCCTGTTGTCTTTTGGTCTAGAAACACCACTTTTCTGTGTTTTCAATGTCTTTTGGTCTAGAGGTCCTCTTTTTCGGTGTTTCCTGTCGTCTTTTGGTCTAGAAACGCCCTTGTTTCTGTGTCTTTATGACTTAAGGTCTAGAAACACCCTTTTTCAATATGTCCTTATGACTTTTGGTCTAAAAAAACCCTTTTTCGGTGCGTCCTTATGACTTATGGTCTAGAAACACCCTTTTTCGGTGTTCTTATGACTTTTGGTCTAGAAACACCCTTTTTCGATATGTCCTTATGACTTTTGGTCTAAAAACACACTTTTTCGGTGTGTCCTCATGACTTTTGGTCTAGAAACACCCTTTTTGTAATGTCCTCATGATTTTTAGTCTAGAAACACCCTTTTTCGGTGTGTCCTCATGACTTTTGGTCTAGAAACACCCTTTTCCGATATGTCCTTATGACTTTTGGTCTAGAAACACCCATTTTCGATATGTCCTCATGACTTTTAGTCTAGAAACGCCCTTTTTCGGTGTGTCCTCATGACTTTTGGTGTAGAAACACCCTTTTCCGAAATGTCCTTATGACTTTTGGTCTACAAACACCCTTTTTCGGTGTGTTCTTATGACTTTTGATCTAGAAACACCCTTTTTCGATATGTCCTTATGACTTCTGGTCTAGAAACACCCTTTTTCGATATTTCCTTATGTCTTTTGGTCTACAAACACCATTTTTCGGTGTGTCCTTATGACTTTTGTCTAGAAACACCCTTTTTCGCTATGTCCTTATGACTTTTGGTCTAGAAACACCCTTTTTCGATATGTCCTCATGACTTTTGGTCTAGAAACACCCTTTTCCGATATGTCCTT
This sequence comes from Orius insidiosus, assembly GCA_014119065.1. Lineage (NCBI taxonomy): Eukaryota > Metazoa > Arthropoda > Insecta > Hemiptera > Anthocoridae > Orius > Orius insidiosus. The sequence continues at coordinate 162,545 of JACGAQ010000171.1, forward strand.
ATGACTTTTGGTCTAGAAACACCCATTTTCGATATGTCCTCATGACTTTTGGTCTAGAAACACCCTTTTCCGATATGTCCTTATGACTTTTGGTCTAGAAACACCCATTTTCGATATGTCCTCATGACTTTTAGTCTAGAAACGCCCTTTTTCGGTGTGTCCTCATGACTTTTGGTGTAGAAACACCCTTTTCCGAAATGTCCTTATGACTTTTGGTCTACAAACACCCTTTTTCGGTGTGTTCTTATGACTTTTGATCTAGAAACACCCTTTTTCGATATGTCCTTATGACTTCTGGTCTAGAAACACCCTTTTTCGATATTTCCTTATGTCTTTTGGTCTACAAACACCATTTTTCGGTGTGTCCTTATGACTTTTGGTCTAGAAACACCCTTTTTCGCTATGTCCTTATGACTTTTGGTCTAGAAACACCCTTTTTCGATATGTCCTCATGACTTTTAGTCTAGAAACACCCTTTTTCGGTGTGTCCTCATGACTTTTGGTCTAGAAACACCCTTTTTTGTAATGTCCTCATGACTTTTAGTCTAGAAACTCCCTTTTTCGGTGTGTCCTCATGACTTTTGGTCTAGAAACACCCTTTTCCGAAATGTCCTTATGACTTTTGGTCTAGAAACACCCTTTTTCGATATGTCCTCATGACTTTTAGTCTAGAAACACCCTTTTTCGGTGCGTCCTTATGACTTTTGGTCTAAAAACACCCTTTTTCGATATGTCCTTATGACTTCTGGTCTAGAAACACCCTTTTTCGATATTTCCTTATGTCTTTTGGTCTACAAACACCATTTTTCGGTGTGTCCTTATGACTTTTGATCTAGAAACACCCTTTTTCGATATGTCCTTATGACTTCTGGTCTAGAAACACCCTTTTTCGATATTTCCTTATGTCTTTTGGTCTACAAACACCCTTTTTCGGTGTGTTCTTATGACTTTTGATCTAGAAACACCCTTTTTCGATATGTCCTTATGACTTCTGGTCTAGAAACACCCTTTTTCGATATTTCCTTATGTCTTTTGGTCTACAAACACCATTTTTCGGTGTGTCCTTATGACTTTTGGTCTAGAAACACCCTTTTTCGCTATGTCCTTATGACTTTTGGTCTAGAAACACCCTTTTTCGATATGTCCTCATGACTTTTAGTCTAGAAACACCCTTTTTCGGTGTGTCCTCATGACTTTTGGTCTAGAAACACCCTTTTTTGTAATGTCCTCATGACTTTTAGTCTAGAAACTCCCTTTTTCGGTGTCCTCATGACTTTTGGTCTAGAAACACCCTTTTCCGAAATGTCCTTATGACTTTTGGTCTAGAAACACCCTTTTTCGATATGTCCTCATGACTTTTAGTCTAGAAACACCCTTTTTCGGTGCGTCCTTATGACTTTTGGTCTAAAAACACCCTTTTTCGATATGTCCTTATGACTTCTGGTCTAGAAACACCCTTTTTCGATATTTCCTTATGTCTTTTGGTCTACAAACACCATTTTTCGGTGTGTCCTTATGACTTTTGATCTAGAAACACCCTTTTTCGATATGTCCTTATGACTTCTGGTCTAGAAACACCCTTTTTCGATATTTCCTTATGTCTTTTGGTCTACAAACACCCTTTTTCGGTGTGTTCTTATGACTTTTGATCTAGAAACACCCTTTTTCGATATGTCCTTATGACTTCTGGTCTAGAAACACCCTTTTTCGATATTTCCTTATGTCTTTTGGTCTACAAACACCATTTTTCGGTGTGTCCTTATGACTTTTGGTCTAGAAACACCCTTTTTCGCTATGTCCTTATGACTTTTGGTCTAGAAACACCCTTTTTCGATATGTCCTCATGACTTTTAGGTCTAGAAAAACTCTTTTTCTGTGTTTTCTATTGTCTTTTGGTCAAGAAACATTCTTTTTTGAAGTTTTCTAAAGTCTTTTCGTCGAACTTTTTCGATGTTTTATCCTGTCTTGAGGTCCATAAGCACCTTTTTACGGTGTTTCCTGCTGTCTATCCCATACGCACCCGTTATCGATATTTTATCAGCCTTTTCCTGTATAAGCAATGATTTTCGTTGTTTCCTATCTATTTCCTGCGGGGAATATAAAAATAAATACGCAGGAAAAATGACAAATTAATATTCTCTATTTTTTCAAACAAAAAATGAATATGATGTTTCCACAAATTACTGACATTTCCAATATAACTCGAAGTATTGACATTAATTAAATTTCGAAACGAAAATCGCGGAATTGTATTCTCACTCAAACAATACGTGAAACATTATGCACTGTCAAATGCAGCTGTGGATACAAAAGAAACCAACGGGTTCCCCTTGTTTCTCTCCGCTCGGGCCGAACGTCAATCCGGGAAAGTACGCGTATGTAAAAAAAAAAAAAAAAAAAAAAAAAAAAAAAAAAAAAAAAAAAAAAAAAAAACAATTAAAAACTGCCTTCCGGGCCCCCTGATCTGCAAAGTTATTGTGACAGCGAAATGGAATTTTGAACTTTTTTTTTCTCAGGGAAAAAGAGAGAGAGAAAAAAACCGCAGGACACGTAGGGGAAAACGTAACATTTCAAATATTGATATTAACAACGGTTTAATGTTTACTTTGAAAAATTTGACTCATGAAAGCTTCGTTTTAACAAACATAAAAAGAAATGAGAAAAACCTCCACGAAAAAAAATTTCTTAAAGCTTTAACACATTTTCTTAACTATTAAAGAAAAAAACGTAAACCTTTACAAGTGATATTGCTTTCATAAATGAGATAGGGATTTAAAGAGAAATATTGTGGAAGGATCAAAGAGAATCGGAAAAAGTTTTTGCCCACCCCCTTGATATTTTCCCTTTTTTACCTCTCGGTCCCTTCTCCACTCAGGTGTACAAACTAAGCATTCAGTAAGATGCCTGAGGGTAAAAAAAAAGATTTATTCAAACAGCACTCCCTCAAAAACGTCTGCGTGGTTTCCATTAGAAAAATGGACTGTCTAAAAGATGCTGTTTACAATTTATTTTTCCCCTTCAATTCTTCACCAGTCGCCAATTTTTAGAATGATTCAGTGGACAAAAAGGTCTATTTAAAATCTCATAAAAGACATCATTAACAGAACGTTAGAAACAAGGAAATTTTTTTTAACGCTACATTGTTTGCCTGGGAAAAAATTTTTTTAAAAAGAAATCAAATTATTTTAATACTTCTACAAAATTGTTTCGCTTTTTTAATGTAAAAATAAAAAGATTTATATTTTCTTTGTGTCGTAAAGTAATCTTTTTAAAGACAAAAAGGAAATTCTAGTTGATTTCGAAGGCTTTCAGTTTTTATCTTCTAAGGGCAGTAAAAGAAACAAGTTTCTTTTATAAAAGAAATTGAAAAATATGTTGATTTTACTCTTGGCATCAATTTTATTCTTTTTGAATTTTTATTCAATTTAGTTTAATAATTTTTCTACAGATAATTTTAAATTTTGTGTAAAGTAAGAAAAATATGGATAATTAATAAAATTAAAAGAAAAACTACTCTGTTTTATGAAAATGCTGACCCCTATGTTTGGCTTTTTAATGTAGACAACCCTTTCCAATTAAGTTGTTTGCTTTAAGATTTTTATCCTTAAATGTTTATAAGAATAAATAAAATAAAATAGTTTATGCAGAGTAGTTAAAAAGAAATTTCCTTCATCTTTGTGTCCCTGTGTTTTACCTAATCCTTTATTTTTTTATTAGTAACAATTAAAACAAGAAGAAAAAAAATTATTTGCTCAACAGAGTTGGGTGGTCACGCCAAGGGTGGCGTGAGAGAATCAAGCATGAGTCATGGCGAGATCCTCCCCAAGGCTTCGGACCTACAGGTCGCAATCCACAACAATCATTTTTATTTTTATTTTATTGTACACTACGTCTCTATTCTACAAAATTTTGTCTTCTTGTTATACTATTAGAGAACACCTTTATGCACCCAGAAGAGTTTTTTGAAAAAAAACACGGGCTTATTTTTTTTTTTTTTGACAAAGCTGCACAACGTATCACCGTTTGAGGGCTAAAAATGATACACTTATTCACTTTTCTTCTTATTTTTTATTTTGAAAAAGCATGTTTTTGAGAGTGAAGAACAGCACTAGGACACTACATTAGTTTTAGAGGTTATTTTTGGCATGTTTTTGCTCTGGGAAAAAAACACGAATAGAAAAAAAGCATGAATTATGAACTAGCAGGGTATATGAGGCGCTCCGGGTACGAAGGGCGAACTCGACATGGGACAAATTTTTTTTTTTTTTTTTTTCATTTTCAGATTCTAGACCTTTTGAAGAATACACCCATGTAATTTTTATTGAGTTTGCCCTTTTTTCCCCTTTAAAATACGTAAAAACCGATATGCGGCAAAGCTCTAACTGCGATATCCGAGCGGGTACGAAGGGCGAACTCGTATCCTAGTCCACTACCCCCACTCCTTTTCCGGGAGCCCCACTCCTCTTGGAACAGCTCACCGCCACGAAATAAAAATATATTATACATTTTGTGAACTAATAATCGTAAAAAAATATTCGAAAATATTTAAAAAACCCTTTCCTCTATGATTCTATAAAATCTAAAATCTCACTACGAAAATTCCAGAGAGTGACTTTTCTGTCAAGTTCGCCCTTAACAGAAAACTTAAAAATGCGGATATCTCGAAACTACGTTTGTCGAGTTCGCCCTTCGTACCCGGAGCGCCTCATATAAGGTACATTTCTTTACATAAGAAATTAAAGATTGCTCAAGATAGAAAGTTGGGCCGACCAAACAGCTGGGTTTAGCGATTAAGGTGATTAACTTCGAAAACATTCCAATCTTCAAGAAAGCTCCCATTCAAGACCTAAATCCTCCCATGAAAGGATTTTATAGTACTAGCTCGTGAATCACGTTTTAGAGCCTAAAATGTTGAATTTATAACGCAAAATGCCCGAATTTGATTTGGTTTTCCCCGATTACAGTAAATAGAACTTCCAAATTGTCTCAGATGCCGAAGTTGCCGTCCCTTAGCAATCTAATAAACTTAAATTGAATCGAATCGATTTCCGAAGAATATTAAATTCTTGACAGAGATGAACAGTTTATTTCGTACTCGAAAGAGAGGGGATTATTTTCGGAAAAGAAACAAGATTACCTTTCATTCGCCCCCTCATTTCCTTTTTTTTTCCTTCTTCTTAATTTTAAAAAGAACAAAATTAAAGGCGAAAGAAAGCAATCGATGATTAAAGGGTGTTGAATCAACCTGCGAACTCTTAAACGTCACGCGATTTCGTCACGGAATCCATTTTTTAGTCTCACAAAAGTTATTCTGGTAAACATTGAGATTATTATTTTGTTTGAATTTTAATCAGGATGTGTTTATTCAGGGCTTATTCATTTTAAGCCTCTGCGGTCAAACGTTTTTTCAGCTTCATTTAAAATGCATGACAAAAAAGGGGAAAAACGCATGAAATAATTTAGGATAAAAAGTCAGTGACGACCAGTTTACTTTGTTAAAATTGAGCCAACCTATGTGGATACTGTGCAGCTTGTCAACGATAAAACCGTTAAGACTCCATTTTTTAATTTTTCCACCAGAAAATAAAACACTTTCAAAAAAATACGTCTGCTGGGTTGTTGTGGTTTGTCTTGCACGTATTTTTCTCTCTCATTCTTTCAGTTTTTCCATTCATATAGAATGAAGCATGTTTTAATCGATTATTTTTGATAATTTATAGCCTAAAATATTGACTTAGCTATTAATTAACATTTAACACGTAATGCCTATGAATTACTTCACTACATGACGTTAAAGGGTATCCGAACCCCCTTTAAATTTAACGATATTGCTTCGTGATATTGTTTATCACGCCATTCTCTTTTGTACATGGAGGAACTAATTTAAGGCATAATTGAAACATTTAGTGACTATTTATTTTTTAAAAATTACAATAGGACGATGACTGCAATATGTTTCGTCTGCAATTTGCCGATCCTGAGCCACCAAGTAGGTCTGGTTTGGCAGGGAGGCAACGGATGGGACGACCTCGTCAGGGAACAGCTGGAAGAATCAACTCTGCGTCAAAGGTAAAAATAATAATTACATCATGTTTATTCATGGCTATTTTTAAAAAATAAAATATAAACCTTTTAAATTATTCAAGACACGATTTTCTAAGAAAAAAGTGGAGTTTGTTAAGTCTGGCGTAATCCTGTCTGGATTACTTGAGAGGAAATGGTTTTCGGGAGGAAAAAAAAAAGGAAAATAATTGTAAACAGAGCTTTTTTTCCCTTTTCAAACTTGTTTTAAAAAATGATCAACTTGACGAAATAATTTCGTTAAAAGAGTTTTATGTTTAATATTTTTTCCCAAGGGATTTTGGTTTTTACTCTTCACGAACAACCAACTACCCGTGGATGCTTTTAGTGGGCACTGAAGTGAAGATAAGCCCTTCAAACTACTATCTAAGCCCACATAAAATTTAACGTTCGACTTTTTCACATTGCTTATTTTAAAACTTTAACGTAAAGTCACGACTTACGTAAATGGCGTAATTATACGGCTTCAACTTAAATTAAGTGATTACCATTTGAGAGAGTTAAAACGGAAAGGGGTTAAATCAAGTTGTTCGGAATTAATTTCGAGTGTGGGAGGAGGTCGAATAAAGGGGATTAAAAACAAAGTGAAGGAACTCCTGGGAGTCTTCGTCGCTAATCAACAAGTGCCTTTTCTTCAGTCAGAACGTTTAATCCCTCACGAACGCCCTGAGCTTAAACAAAAAAAAAAAGGGAAGGGGTAAACTATCGAAGCTACAGGTAATCGATAGGGTAACAAAAGCGGATTTCTTATATAAATACTTCTCCCTTCCGAAAGTACCCTTTTGAAGCAAAAAAAAAATGTTTTATGCAGCATGTCTTGCTTTTCTACTCAAGATCTGGTTTAATGCACTGACCTCTTATATCTTGTATTCAACTACTAATGTTTAGGGTAGATTTTTTTCACATTCAACCTCAAAACCATCATGAAATCATTTAGATTCTAGAAGACTTTAACTTTTAAAAATAAGCTTGTCGGGGATTGGAATATTTTTTTGATAGGGAGAAGAGGGTAACACTGTAAGTGTCTTCTTAAGGTGCTTCCTCTCTGCTGGCACTTCTCAAATTCCAGCCCTCTTTCGCCACTCACGCACCTTCACCGAGAGCACAGACTTGACTACCCTCAGTCACCGGTCTCTATGCGAAGAGTGCCCTCACCCCCCCCCCTCTCACATAAGAGCGGCTGTACCCTTCTACTCATCGCCTTCACCTTCATCACTTCTACACAGCGAAAAGAGCAAGTCTACGCGAAGCGAGAGGATGCACCTTAAGAAGACACTTACAGTGTTACCCTCTTCTCCCTTAAACCAAAAAAATATTCCAATCCCCGACAAGCTTAACCGAGAAACGACCTTTAAATCCCTTTGTGCCAAAAGATCGAACATCGAAATCGAAAATCTGATAAAATGGTTGCCCAAAAACCGAGGAAAACCCGAGAAAAATTGAGGCGCTCCGGGTACGAAGGGCGAACTCGACAAAACGTAGTTTTGAGATAATCGCATTTTAAAGTTTTCTGTTAAGGGCGAGCTCGACAGAAAAGTCACTCTCTGGAATTTTCGTGGCGAGATTTTAGATTTTATAGAATCATAGAGGAAAGGGTTTTTTAAACGAATATTTTTTACGATTATTAATTCACAAAATGTATAATATATTTTATTTCGTGGCGGTGAGCTGTTGCAAGAGGAGTGGGGCTCCCGGAAAAGGAGTGGGGTAGTGGACTAGGATACGAGTTCGCCCTTCGTACCCGCTCGGATATCGCAGTCAGAGCGTTGCCGCATATCGGTTTTTACGTATTTTAAAAGCGAAAAAAGGGCAAACTCAATATAAAAATTACATGGGTGTATTCTTCAAAAGGTCTAGAATCTGAAAATGAAAAAAAAAATTTGTCCGATGTCGAGTTCGCCCTTCGTACCCGGAGCGCCTCAATTCATTTATGGGGGGGGGGGGGGTCAATTTGAAGCTTCGGTGTGCCTAGAATCCTCGGGATATAATGGTGACTATTATGAACAATCTGTATGCTGAGGTCTTTAGAGTTATAAACAAATATAATTTTAATTAAAAGAAGCTTTTTATAAGCAATTTTTTTTCTCTCCCTAATTTTTATCACGAAAAATATTCTGATCTTTATTTTATATACCTAATTAAATTAGATAAGTCAGGCAGAAATCGGTTTAAGGAGACTTTTTGCCCGTTCATCCCACCCTTAGAAATTGAAGGTATTACCTTAGTACGGTTTTAGAAGTAATTTTGAAAAAGAAGAAAATAATCTGATATTAATGAAGTTTTATTATTAATAAAGAAAAAATTAATTTTTTTAATTTGTTTTTCGGAGAAAATGCTCATGGGTATTTAAAAAAATACCTTGTCGGCTAAAGTGAACAGGACTGGAATAGTAAAAGCTTTTCTTTCACTCTCGAGGGTCCCATTGCTACACCGAAAATATTCAGTGGCTGTCGCTTTTCATCCTTAAGTAAATACCTTTTACACCATCACCCAAGGGGATAAGTGTGGAACCTCTTACGGCTAAAAACAACCCTCACCTTTTTTTTCCTGCCGTTCATCCCTTCGCATTTTGTGAAAACAAACCGTTAAAAATAAACTTCGAGGTTAAATAGAAGGACTAATTAGTCCGAGGGGTAAGATAGAACGGAGAAAATTAATCCGCTAATTTTGTAAGTGGAGATGGACTTGTGTTTGTGAGGGAGGAGGATAAAAACGGCCGAACACAAAGGAAACGTATTTTCTGGTAATCAGATTAAAGAGCTTTTCAACCGATTAGTTCTCTAAAACGAACCATGCGGGTTTTAAACCTAACAGGATTTAATTTTTTTCTCTCCCCTCCGACCACAATGAAAAAAAAATCTCTTTTCACTCTTTATTATCTGCTGTTTTACTTTTTGAAACATATAAAGTTTTTCTTTGTAAGAAACGTAAATCTTATTAAAAATGAAAACGCCGGATTGCTCATTTTGGGCCACTTTCCGCCCTTTGAATTATTCCGAGCCCTTGAGGTTCGCGCAAAATTAACAAATTGAAATTAAATGAACTACTTCATGAAATATTCCCACCTTCCTATTGTTGTTTTAATGAGAGCTCTGCGGCCAGAAACAATATTATTAATTACTATAATGTTAAATAAACTTGGGAATAAAAATCCATTTGTAAATTACTGTCAAATTTTTAACTAAGAACATAATTTTTAAAAAGAATCGCCAAATTGGAGCAAATCTTCAAAGAAACCGTCGTATATAACGGACCCTGGTGGAAGAGGAAAGCTAGGTAAAAGCTTTTTAAGATTATGGTTATTATTAATAATGAAAACAATTTCGTCTTTCTCTTCATTTAAACTTCAATTTATTTTAAAAAACGGCCTTAAGCGGATATGAAATGTTTTTTTTATTTAAATATCAAGTCATAAGAGGTGAAAAATTAGATCTCATCCTTTTCACAAATGGTTTGAGCAAAGGAAATGAAACTCGAAATGGGTTTTGTTGTTTTTCAAAGAAAAAAAATGTTTATTAACTTTAGGGCAATCAACATCCAACGTATTAATAATAAGCTAAATCATGGAGTTCGAGGTAATATCAGTTTCGAGGGTTTTAGATCAATTAGAATTGATTTGCCATCCCTTTGACCCCTTAATGATTCCAATTAGAGAGGAAGTTTTTTGAAAACTGTTATTGATTGCTAAGCCCTATAATATACGAGACGGTTAAGTTAACGTAAACTCGTTATATTAACGTATAATCTTACATAAAGTTTACTTAATACAAAACTTAATTATTATATTCTGACATGCTTACCCTTTATAATGGACGTGTAATTTCAGATGGGCAAGTATAAAAAAGAGATTAGTAAAACTTCAAACGCCTTCAGGGCTTTAAAAATTTAAAACTCAGTTTTTTCATTCTTCTCTCGCGGAATATAAACTAAGTCGACCACAACAGGATGGTTACCTGGGCCAAGTAACGTTTTGCATATAAAATATGGAACTGAGGTTTATTTATTATTCATCGACAAAGGGGAAACGGATGTTTAGCATTCAACCCTAAGTGCGACTTAATTTGCGATCAAAATTCGTTCCGGACTCTTAATTCAATTTTAATGAGGGGTTTTTCGTTTTTCTTTAATGCTAGTTATGCCGGTGTAAATTGGCCGGAGTGACATAAACGTGACTGGGGATCAAATATGATGGAGCGGACTGAAATCGGTGAGAACGTTATCGTTTAATTCCGTTTTATGGAGGCGGGTCTCGTTGATCAGAGGAGGGTCGTTAAAACTTTTCATCACCCCGTTCGCTTTTCCTGATGGTGATTTCGACCCTTTGATACCTTTGATTTTGCGTCGAACTATTTAGATCGTTTATCGCAAAGGGGATCGCTAAACCGTAAAGTCTTTTTAAATCAGAACATTCCATTCATCGAGTTCTTTTGTGTAAAAACTGCTGAAATGGAAATTCGAAAGTTTTGAATAATTTTAGAGGTCTTAATTTATTTATAATTTTGTTAATAATCTGTTTATTTTCAGGTTGGGTCCAGGTCGGAGGGATTCAGCCGCGCAGATAACGACGGTTTCACCGCCGACAGAAACGCGAGAGACGTCGCCGCCTCCGCAGAGAAGGCGTCGAAGCAGTTTGGCTCAGTTGACCGACATTCTTCGCGAGTGGGGTGGCTCGACGGGGAAAGGCGGTCGAGGTAGCAAACAAGCGCAGCTCGTCCGAAGGGAGACGTTGGCGGATTTAGCTCGAAGTCTTCCTTGGTCTCGTCAGCCTCATGCGGGAGAGCTTCGGAAAAGGAGGGAGTCTTCGGCGGACTCCGGGGTCAAGTCTGGTTCGAACAAGTCCTCGTCGGCGATTTCGGATATTAGATCGGACATCGCCAAGTTGTGGGGGTCGAGGAGGGAGAGTACGGTTATAGTCGCGAGCTCGACACGTCGTGGGTCAGGGGAAAGTTCGAAAAGCGGAAGGCGAGATAGTACGGTCTCAGGGTCGAGACGTGGTTCTGGTGAATCGTCAAGAAGCCATCACCACCACCATCATCATCGATCGACGAGAAGAAGAGCGGAACAGCAGAGACCGAGCACTTCTTCGACTGCTTCAGACGCAGCACCGCACGCTTTTGAATGTATCCCAACACCTACGATAATCACGAGTTCCGTAACCCCGCCTTCCGTTTCTCCTTCTGCACCCCAGTCAACCCTTTTAGCGCGAGCTCACCTACTACAACGGCTCCTCCTTCAGCACCCCCGCAACAGCCTCAGAACCAAAACCAAAACCAGAACAACCAGCAACCCACGACCCCTTCGCAGCCTCACCCCCTCCTGGGAACCCGACGCGACTCGACCACTCAAGTAAAACATTCCCAATATTCCAAATACGGACACTCCCATCATTTTAACAGACATAACTCACAGGTGTACTACAAAGGGAGGCGAGACTCTCGCAGCCATGCGTCGCCGGAAAGGCGACCGAGCACAAAAGACGGAAAATTCCCGAGGCTTACTAGACAAGGGACGGCGATCGACGAAAGCTGGCCTGGTCAGGGTCGCCGGGGATCACAGCCTACGCTCAGTCCAGACCCCGAAGAACTCCAAGGGAGAAAAGCAAGAAGAGATTCTTTGTCACCTGATCCGCAAGTTGTGCCGCTAACCGTCCTTCACGAAGAGATTCCAGAGCCAGGTAGTGAGCATAAAAATATTTCTGATTGTTTTGATTATTTCATTTTTTAGCCGATTAAGTCCAGACAGAGGAGGCGATCGAGAGCCAAGTCCTAGAAGAAGCCGATTAAGACGACAGTCGACGTCAATAATGGGAAGAAGAGGCTCACGTTCACCTCGCTCACCCGAATCTTCCTCAACGTGCTCCTCACGCGACGCCAGCCCTTGCAAAGCCCCTCCGCCTCCTCCGACCCACGCACCGGCCATAAGAAGACAGTCGACGACCGAAGAAATCCTCATCGCCCGAGGATTCCGACGTCAGAGCACCACCGAGGAGATGATCCGATGCCGTAACTTCCGCAGGCAATCTCCCAATCAGACGACTGCACACGATACAGGGGCAGACGGGACTCAAGCGCACAAATCATCGACGGAACTCTCGCAACCATGACTGTCGAAACAACCAGCACATTTTTCGACTCCAGCACTCAGACTGGTAAGGATTTTATTGAAATTTAAGAATAATTTTATTCAAATAATACTTATTGTTAAAAAACCGACACGAAACAGCTAGGTCATATTTCCCGGTAATCCGGTATTGACTCAATCTCAAAAAGTTCCCAAGCATCCACACAGAATGCGACACCGCACAGATAAGCCGCCTTATACAATTTTTATTTCTACGAATTTTCCGAAAGTTCTGAATAAAATCAATACTTCATTCTTCATTCTCATTCATTGTTAAACGAAATCTCTTTTTTCGCAGTGAAATATACATAAAAATGAAAAAAAATCTCCTTCATAAGCAAGCTTTAAATTCAAAGGTTCCCTCCTCCCAAATTGAACTATATTTTTAATTTAAAATTTGTTTATACTTAAATCTAAAAAAGGAAAGAGGAAGACCGGGGGTTCTAATGTACCTACCAAAATATTTACAATTAAAAAATAAAATAGAATCTTTTAATGTTGATTTTTCAAACTTGTTGGTCTTACCCTCCCATAACTTGAAGTCTACCAACTCCTTGAAAAATATTTTTATCGAAAGGACATTATGTTCTGGTAGCATGAAGGCTAAAGATTAAATTAAAAGTTTCATCCGATCATAAATTTATTCACAAAATAGCTTAGGTCTTCCCTCTTGAACATTGGAATTTTAAAGCTCCTTAGGGGAAAAAATTGAAGTTTTATTCCTCGTTAAAGTTTGAGAAAAGGTCAATGGCGTATCAGAGATTGTTCACTGTAGCCGAACCATTCATAGTGGAGTCCATTGAGGCGGGTAAAAAGTAGGAGAGGGAAAACGACAGTGACCCCGTCTGGGGGAGTGAAACTAAGGAATAACGCTTTCAGTGAACGGGAGGGAATGGGCTAAAATCAACAAGTGGGGCTTCGTGGGCGGTTTTAAGGTGTTGCTTTGGTATTGATTGTGGACATGGCGCTCGGGGCGCTAGAGTCAAAAACACAGCTGATACACATACACATGGGCCACCGCCCCCTTCATAAATCCAAGAATATTTAAATCGAAATTACATTATTAACCATAAATTAAACCAGTTTTTAAACATATTTCCAAATAAATGTCATGTTATAAACATCAAGTTGGATTACTGGACTTCCAAGCTGGGTTCTCTTTTGGACTATTTACAACTCGCTTCTTCAACGGGTTCGTCTCATTCTTCCAACTTTTTTCTTTTTTAACATCAAATTATTTAAACAAATAAATAATAAGTTCTTTTTGTTTATATTACCTTGTTACTTGTTGATTCACATAATCCCCCCTCTTCTCTTTTTTTAACGTGTGGGTGGAGCCACATCTTTATCGGATAATACCGCACCTATAAACAACCACTCAGTTAAATTAAAAAAAGGAAAGAAACAAAAAGTTACCACTCAAATAACCTAAAAAACACCCCATCTAGTTTTTAAAAGGTGATATAGGCTAAACCAGCAACACCGTACAGTCTTTCAGGTTTAGTATCTTTCCGAAACGTTACCGATGGCTTTGTTTTAAGTTTCTATTCATTGAATCAACAGGTCTCGCAACAAGTGATTTACACTTTGTCCATATTATAATTGGAAAATGTGATTTATCACCTGACGGGATCACGAGGCCTTATTTTTTTTAGTCTCCCCCGGACAACTTTTTTTTTTATAGTTTTCCCTTCCATTTTTTTTATAAGGTTGAGCACCAAGTGGGTATAAAGTATTTTATTATTCATTTCATTGTATAGTTTTGACAAATTTTAGTGACTCGCCACTAAAAATTTTTAACATAATACTTCAAACACAAAACAGAAAAAAAATTTAATGCTCTAATTATGACAAAAACACATCCTATTAATTTATTTTTAATACTTTAATGTAAGAAACGGTAAGCACGAAAATTAATACCATGAAGCTTACTGAATATTTCAATTTTTGCCTTTTTTCAGCAGAAGAAATTGAACTCTTCTCAACTTCTTCCGTTGAAATTGCAAAAGCCGAAATATCCCGTAAGTTCTTTTTTTTTTCTTTCATTTTATTATTATAATTAAAATAATAATTAATTATTTAAAAAAAAGGATTTGGGATATGACGTAGTTAGAGCAACGCATAGCGCATGATGCTTTTCCACAGCTTTTAGTTGATTTTTTTATTTTTGTTTTTCTTATTTTTTAATTTTGATGTTTTTCAGAGCCTTCTCCTTTATATGACAATAACCATTATCACGAGGAATGCCTTCGGTGCAACTCGTGCGGAATCAACTTGACCGGAGTCAACCAAAAGAGGGCGAGACGATTCAAAAATCAGATTCTCTGCGACCTCCACTTTGCTGATGTCGCTCTCATGGAGTGCTCGGACTTCATGCAGCAGCTGCGCAGCTTCAAGCCACAGTCTTTGGGATGCGCGGTCGCACGAAGGAAAAGCTCGACTACTCTTATTTTCCCTCTACCCCCTCAAGCTTGCTCAGGTTCCTTTTTTTTCAACACATTTTCCATACAAATTTTTTTTTGGATATGTAATTTTAGAATGAAGAAAGAAGAAGATGTCTCCCATTGCTATAGTCGATTCACTCTAAGCTCGAACACCAAGCCATGAGCTTTTGCTTCGCTTGGTGTTCTACCTTACAGTGAGTGGGCTGTTGCAGATTCCTCGTCGCATCGCATCACATTTTATCTTTGTACCAAAAATTCAATTTCTTTTTCTCTATTTTTAAAAGTATTATTATTTTTAGATGAGTTTTGTGAAGAGTTTCCGCACAATTTGATCCCTACACCTGGCTACTGGATAGAATGTTCGAGACAGAAGATAGCTTCTGATACAATCTGGGATGAAAGTGAGTCTGAAAGGGATGAAGAAGGAGCAGAAGGAGGAGACGCAGAAGGAGCTGAAGGTGGTGATGATTACCGACATAATCGCCACGACCTTCTTCTCGAAGATGATGAAGAAGAACCAAGGTTAGAACTTAATCTTATTTTAGATAACCAGTCTTCTTTCTGTACTCACAATCCTGAGTTAAATAGGTTACCTATAAAACATATTTTAGTTGATAAGGTTACAGCTTGAAGGTTAAGTCCACTTATCTTCTTTTCCAATTTATTTCAACTTCAGGAAAAAAAGCGTTATTGAAGAACAGTGGGAAAAGAATCAATGTTTTGAGCTTACCTCAGTGGAACAAGAAACGTACGAAAAATACTTCTATGGGCAAGAGCATTGGAATTATTTTACCAACGATGAGGACTTAGGACCTGTTATATTAAGCATAAAGCAAGAAATGCTTAATGGAAGAGATCAATTTAGGTAAATTTTCTTATGAAAGACACCTAGATTATAATTTATTTCAGAATTCTTGTGCGAGCTATAAGTTATACAGCGCATGGTTTGATTCCTGCTTCATGTGTATTCGCTGATAGATACAATAGAGAAGAAGTCGTTCGATCTTTAGGAAAAGAAGTGAATTTAAACCCTCCGTTAACACTCGGCCAGCTTCCTGATACAGGCGAAGAACTGTTAAAACTCGACCAGGTAAATTTTAAATCTTAACTATAATTTTTACCTTTTTTTTAGGTTTTTATAAAATCAGAGTTGAAAGTTGGTGTGATTTATGTAAAAGAAGGACAGTATTCGGAGAAGAGATTCTTGACAACAATGAAAATAGTCCTTTGTTTCAAGAATTTCTTCAAATACTAGGGGATCAAGTGAGATTAAAAGGTTTCGATAAATACAAAGGAGGCCTTGATACCGTTCATGATTTGACCGGATTATACTCAATATACATCAACTGGAGAAGTATCGAAATCATGTTTCATGTTTCCACACTTTTACCCTATGAAAAACATGATCCGCAGAAGGTGAGTTGTCAATAATCGCTGATGGATAATCATTTTTTTTTATTAGCTTCAAAGAAAAAGGCACATAGGAAATGATATTGTTTGCGTTGTCTTTCTGGAAGCGGATAACACCTCCTTTTCTCCAGCATGCATCAAATCGCATTTTTTGCATACATTCATTTGGTGAGGACGTCGCCAAAAATTAAAAGAAAGCCAACAAGATATGAAGTAAGTTGTCTTTTTTAAAGATTAAAATTTACAATTTTGTGAAAGGTCTCCGTTGTTACAAGAGATGAAGTGGGAGCATATAAACCGTATTTATGGGAGCAGAGTGTTTTTGATAAAGGACCGATGTTTCGAGAATGGCTGTTGACGAAGATTGTCAATGGAGAAAGAGCGAGTTATTCAGCTCCTAAATTCGCTCGGATGCAGGAAAGGACAAGAAGTCAAATGCTGGAAGATATTGTAGCGAATTTGGCCAATCATGCTGAAACAGGTCAAATACCGAAGCCATACAGAAGAGGTTCGTGGAGGCCGATTGGACATATGCGACCTTCAAGTCCGCTGTTGGATTCAGTCCGCGATCGCTTTGAAGACTACGATCAGCTTGCCAAAGATTTTACTAAGGTCTTCCTTAATTCAGAAGCCAACGTTATGATCAACGCTAGTCTTTTCGACGTTGTATTTCTTGTCGGACAAAATAAACAGAAACAAAGTAAGCTGATTGGAGTAAGAGCTATTTTAGGCGTCCGGAGTCGTGTTTTTCAAGAAATGCTCTACGGGATTTCAACCGGATTCGGCTCACCTCAAGTACCCGTCGCCGAACTTCTCGCCCGTGCTGTCCCCTCGCTTCCTAGTCCTCAAAAACCAAAAAGTTCTAACTTTCTTCAAGTGCCTGATATTGAAACACCAAGGTAATTTATCATTTAAAAAAAATGTCTCTTGATTTCTTTTTTTAGACCAAAAAGTGTCCCTAGCTCACCAATGGTGAAAAGAGCGTTTTCAAGGCTGGGAACGTTGACGGCCGGTTGGGGTCGATCGATCCGAAAGCAACATTCGCACCTTTCAGCCGACGACAAAAAGAAATGGGCATCGTCACAAGACTGTTCGAGTAAAGCATTCCTTTTTTATGTTATATCCCTTTCTTCGTTTTACTTATACTTTTTTCATGTTTTGCAGACAAAGAAAACAAAGATAAGGACAAGGATAAACAAAATCCGTCCCAACTTGCAGTTCCAAGACTTAGCGTCTGCGCCGATGTACAAAAAGTCGATAGAGCCAAATTAGCACAAGTAGAAGTAAGCCCAAACATAAAAATATCGCTTGGATTCTAATTATTTTTTAGTTTTCTATAATTGAATTTGACGCGGATACATTTAGAATATTGTTGGATTATTTGCATACGAGTGCTTGTCCTTTAACGTGTGCCAATATACCAGGACTGATCTGTGCCGCAGAACATTATGACTTGCCTGAACTTCTCCAAGCATGTTTTCATCATGCCAAACAGTTTTTAAGAATCGATGTGGTAATTTAAGATTTCTAAATATCTTAGTGAATATTTAATTTTCTGTAAGGTCTGCGTCATGCTTTGTTCGCTAGAGAACTATTATTGGAGGTACACGTCAGCTTCTGAGCTTGTAAACATGATTTTGGCTTTTGTCGAAACGAGAGCTCATCAGCTCTTCCCGACTCCAGAGTTTCTGACGCTTTCTGAGTCTATGGTTCAGATGATCATGTGCCGAAACCTTGAGATTCCTGAAGTCAAAAAGTTTGAGGCGATGCTCAACTGGGCCAAGCATAAAATCAAAAATAAGACTTCTAGTAAAGTCGATGCCAAAGTTGAGTTTAAATGCATCATGGAGAGATTAGCTCGAGATTTAAAACTCTACAGAATAGCACCCCATGAACTTATAAGAGTAAGAAAACTTAATTTTGATTAACCTTTTTAAACTTTTTATTTAGATTGTACTTCCAAGTAAAGCAATAAAAAACGAAAGAATACTGGAGACGCTCATGTTCCAAGCGAATTCAGGGATGTATCGCATTCAAGACTGCGATTTGGAAGCTTGCCAACGTCGATTACAAAAACAAGATTCGAGATTCAGCGAATGGGATTCCTTCGACTACGAGTTCTAAAACTCACAATCTACAATGTGTTCCTTCTTGGATAAAAAACAACAGACAATTTTAAATACAAAAAATGGTTTTTTATAACTTATTCAGACTTGCATTTACATTTTTAATTTAGGAAATGTGGATTTCCTTTTCACACATTTAGAGTTACGACAATAGAGAATATTTTTCAATTTTCAAGAAAGAAAATATATACACATTTTTGTAAATATTTATGACCATTAGAAAAGCTAAGAAATAAACTATTTGTGTCAAAGAAAACTCAAAAAAGCCATTATAAATGTAAAATAACTTCATGAAGAAAAAATATTGATAAAAAAAATTTTGCCAAAATATTTATTATAGTTAATCGTTAAGTGTTCTTTTTCAAGATGGGTGTGCCTATACTGTCAAAATGTTAAATGTATAGTTAAAAATAAAACTGTTAACCTCTATGTTTGAACAAAAGGAGTACAACATTATAATTTAAGAGTAATCGCTTGAGAAAAATTGTCGACACCAATTTTTTGCTGTTTAATTATTTTGGGGCAACTTTTTTTTTCTCTCATATTTACTGTTTGGAGCAGAAATCAGTGAGGTTAACCTGAGGAGGTTCTTTTCAACCTTCAGGTTTCATTGTTCATTGAAATGGCCAATCGCTTAATTTAAACTGAGTTCCTTAATTCCAAAAGCCCCTAATTTTTTATGTTGCTCACGACATTCCCAACATTTTGTACTAATGTTAAGAAATCGTTCATGTCAATTGCTAAATGTAGTTAGGTATTATTTTTTAGCTATAAAGAACCCCAAGGGGTTTTTTAAATTCAAAATCCTACCCGCTTTTAAAACGTGAGCAACATTTTTCTGTTGTACGTCCTTTTTATAAATTAAAAGAAACAGAAATCATAGTCTGAGTTTTTCATGTTTGAATACTTTTAAAAACAAAAAAAAAATTGTGAAAAAATTTCTAAAAAAATATTCTTAGACATAAAAGAAAAGAAACACCACTGAAGTCCTTTATTTTTCAATTTATTTATAATGAAAAGTATGTATTAGCCTGAATAAGTGTACTTTCTCTCAGCTCCTGGAGCTAAATGTATAAAAAATATTGCAATGTTAAAATGTACAGCTTTTATTCTTTGTTACTATGTGGTAATTATATAATAAAAAAAATTTATTTTTTTGTAAAATGGCGAAACTCACACAAAAAAGGCTTTTCAGAAAATAGAAATTTTTCTTTTTTCTTTTTAATACCGTCTTCCTTTCCCGTTGCCAACAGAAGTGCCACAGTCCACAATTTTAAATCTATATTCTGAGAAAGCCTTTTTTTTTATTTATGTTTAAATTTTATTTTAAGCAGAGTAATCCGAACAGATTAAATAGACTGATATGGCAAATCTATCATATCGTAAAAGCTCAAAATAGAAAAAAATCAGTGACCGCAAAAAGACAAATTATTTTTAGAATCTCTATAAATGAAAATTTATTTTCAAAATTAGACATTTTGATTAGGAATTTTATTTATAAACAAAAATTTTCCTCCCATGGATTTCTTTTATTATTATTTTAGCACGGCAAGTTCAAAAACTAATAAAATTTTTAATACTAAGAATTTTTCCATCTTTACTATTGGCTTATAATTTTTTGACTCTTGATTTTTAAACATGTTTGGTCTTGCAAAAAATCATTCAAAAAATATCATGTTTGCATTACTCTGTTGGAACGGAGTCCCTTAAGTTTGTTTGTACCTATTGTTATTTATATATTCATTTAGACAAAATTATACTTGTTGGTATATAAAATCACATAAGAATTTCATTATAAATGAAGAAAAAAAAGAAAAAAAATTAAGTGTCTTATGTGTAAATATAATATAAAAGAATCTACAGTAATTGAAATACACTTGGGGTAATAGCAAGTGTGAGATTTATACATAAAATAAAAAATATATATGGTTTTGTATTATTGCTGTGATCTTTGTGTAATGGTCTTCACTGTTGCCACATGTCTTTTCTACTCCCAACAGTAAAAATTAAAAGTAAAAAATGTGTTGAAATCTTTGATTTTTTCATCCTTTTCTTCCAAGGGTAAAATTTGATCAAAAGAAGGGGTTTCCCTAAGTGTGGTTCGCAGTTTTCATGATAAAAAATTGCTGGAAGAGCGGAATAAAAGCATTTTTAAGTTTTATACCACACATTTTGGCCAATAAAAAGGGTCTGCTTGCTAAAAAGGTTAATACCACACATTTTGGCCAATAAAAAGGGTCTGCTTGCTAAAAAGAGGTTAATACCACACATTTTGGCCAATAAAAAGGGTCTGCTTGCTAAAAAGAGGTTAATACCACACATTTTGGCCAATAAAAAGGGTCTGCTTGCTAAAAAGAGGTTATACCACACATTTTGGCCAATAAAAAGGGTCTGCTTGCTAAAAAGAGGTTAATACCACACATTTTGGCCAATAAAAAGGGTCTGCTTGCTAAAAAAGGTTAATACCACAATTTTGGCCAATAAAAAGGGTCTGCTTGCTAAAAAGTTCGGTAATCCCTAGGTTAATACCACACATTTTGGCCAATAAAAAGGGTCTGCTTGCTAAAAAGAGGTTAATACCACACATTTTGGCCAATAAAAAGGGTCTGCTTGCTAAAAAGAGGTTAATACCACACATTTTGGCCAATAAAAAGGGTCTGCTTGCTAAAAAGAGGTTAATACCACACATTTTGGCCAATAAAAAGGGTCTGCTTGCTAAAAAGAGGTTAATACCACAATTTTGGCCAATAAAAAGGGTCTGCTTGCTAAAAAGTTCGGTAATCCCTAGGTTAATACCACACATTTTGGCCAATAAAAAGGGTCTGCTTGCTAAAAAGAGGTTAATACCACATTTTGGCCAATAAAAAGGGTCTGCTTGCTAAAAAGAGGTTAATACCACACATTTTGGCCAATAAAAAGGGTCTGCTTGCTAAAAAGAGGTTAATACCACACATTTTGGCCAATAAAAAGGGTCTGCTTGCTAAAAAGAGGTTAATACCACACATTTTGGCCAATAAAAAGGGTCTGCTTGCTAAAAAGAGGTTAATACCACACATTTTGGCCAATAAAAAGGGTCTGCTTGCTAAAATAGGTTAATACCACACATTTTGGCCAATAAAAAGGGTCTGCTTGCTAAAAAGAGGTTAATACCACACATTTTGGCCAATAAAAAGGGTCTGCTTGCTAAAAAGAGGTTAATACCACACATTTTGGCCAATAAAAAGGGTCTGCTTGCTAAAAATTTGGTAATCCTAGGTTAATACCACACATTTTGGCCAATAAAAAGGGTCTGCTTGCTAAAAAGTTTGGTAATCCCTAGGTTAATACCACAATTTTGGCCAATAAAAAGGGTCTGCTTGCTAAAAAGAGGTTAATACCACACATTTTGGCCAATAAAAAGGGTCTGCTTGCTAAAAAGAGGTTAATACCACACATTTTGGCCAATAAAAAGGGTCTGCTTGCTAAAAAGAGGTTAATACCACACATTTTGGCCAATAAAAAGGATCTGCTTGCTAAAAAAAGGTTAATACCACACATTTTGGCCAATAAAAAGGGTTTGCTTTGCTTGCTAAAAAATTTGGTAATCTCTAGGTTAATACCACACATTTTGGCCAATAAAAAGGGTCTGCTTGCTAAAAAGAGGTTAATACCACACATTTTGGGCAATAAAATGGATCTGCTTGCTAAAAAGAGGTTAATACCACACATTTTGGCCAATAAAAAGGGTCTGCTTGCCAAAAAGAGGTTAATACCACACATTTTGGCCAATAAAAAGGGTCTGCTTGCTAAAAAGAGGTTAATACCACACATTTTGGCCAATAAAAAGGGTCTGCTTGCCAAAAAGAGGTTAATACCACACATTTTGGCCAATAAAAAGGGTCTGCTTGCTAAAAAGAGGTTAATACCACACATTTTGGCCAATAAAAAGGGTCTGCTTGCTAAAAAGAGGTTAATACCACACATTTTGGCCAATAAAAAGGGTCTGCTTGCCAAAAAGAGGTTAATACCACACATTTTGGCCAATAAAAAGGGTCTGCTTGCTAAAAAATTCGGTTAATACCACACATTTTGGCCAATAAAAAGGGTCTGCTTGCTAAAAAGGTTAATACCACACATTTTGGCCAATAAAAAGGGTCTGCTTGCTCACCGTAGGTTAAAGAAATAAAACAATGAAACATTTAAATTATTGATCATGAAAATGTAACAGAAAAAAATTATGACAAAGGGCTGAGAGGGAAACCTTGATTTTCTTGAATATATGTTTTATATCGTTGAAGCCACTGCGACCAGTATTCAGTGCATTCATCAAGAGAGACTGTGAAGACATCGGCTTTTGTGCCGTCGCTGTAGGCCACGACAACGACGGCACCTTGAACTTGAAAATCGTAAGCTGGATCATAATTAAGAGCTCCGATATATGCACTAAGTTGTAAAGGAGCGTCAAAAGTATGTCGTACAGTCGGCTTCGGCTTGTCAGAACGTTTCCATTCAATTACTACAGGGACGTTTCTAAATTTCAATCATAAAATCCTTTTCTGCACACAAATACTCACTTATATTTAGCTACGCAGTCGATGACACCTCTGTAGCCAAGTTGAGAGTGAACAACTTGGCTTTCAAGTACACTCACATCCGTCACATTCGCCAAAACATCTTTGATACTCTGAAAAGTTAGATTTGACGAATC
This sequence comes from Orius insidiosus, assembly GCA_014119065.1. Classification (NCBI taxonomy): domain Eukaryota; kingdom Metazoa; phylum Arthropoda; class Insecta; order Hemiptera; family Anthocoridae; genus Orius; species Orius insidiosus. Next base: position 185,413 of record JACGAQ010000171.1, read on the forward strand.
TTCTGCTTTTCCTTCGGTCGTCAATTTCTTCAGAAACTGATGACCGTACCATGAAAATCGCTACCTTTCTTCAACTGCTCTAAAAGAAAATAGTTAATAGGTCAGTTTAGAAATACATGGCATACCTTTATAAAAATTTCTGAAGCCAGCTTCTCCCAACTGGTTAATCATTGATGTCCTCCATCTTGAAAGAGCTGCACGTGAAGTATCGGCCATTGTTGTGTTTAATATCGTGGTGACAGAAGGTATGCCTTTCAGCGATTTTTTCAACATAATATTGTTGCTCACATCGATAGAAATGATCCTCCCCGAAGAACTGTATGTGGGGACCTTCGCAGGATTGAGCATGGGAAAATCGAGTATTTTATGCTCAGGAACTGGACACTCTGGGCACAGCGACCTGTCTAAAATTGGTGTCGTCTCTTTACTAAATTTGTCGAAATTAAAAAGAAACTGAGAAACTCGATTGTTGGCTGAAACGACCTTCTCGTACGGCTTTTCCGAAGCGATTTTTATCATATTCACCTGCTTTTTTAAATCATCTATCGTAAAAGGCTTATCAACGCCTTTTTTAATCAGTTCAGGCTCCATTTTTTCAGCAATTTGAATAATCGGCTTCATATTTTTATCTTCACGCTTGACTAATTCATGATTAAAATTGAGTAAAGGTGGCTTATCATTTTTTGCTTCTGGTTTTTGCTTCAGATCTTTGGCTTCAAAATTGACAGAAGGAATAACTTCATTTGATTCTCTTGGTTTATCTTCATTAGATATGGGTTCAATTTTTTTCACATCCTTTATTTCAACTAATTTTGGTTTTTCTATAATTTTAGCTTCACTACTAGATTAAATACTTCATTTTTAATTTCTGGGGTCAACTCAACCTTTAGCTCTTCATATTCTTTTTTGTCTTCTTCAAATTCACGAGTTTTAAGCCCAAAAATGGTTTTTTCTTCAACTTTTTTCTTATCGCTTGATCTTTTATGTACATGCGAATCTTTAGGAATGACGATACTAATTTTAACATTTTTGTTTTCCTCAGGCAAATTTGCTAATTTGACATTTTCAATCGCTTCTTTTTTAGGAACTTCCTCAATAATTGGTTTTTTAGTAGGATAATGTTCGATTACGGTGACTTTAGGGTCATTGATTGATTTATTGATTTGTTTTGCATCTTCCTTTTTATTGTAGCGTTCAATCACAGTGATTTTAGGATCTTTTGAGGACAATTTGGTTTCTTTTTTAATTTTAGGAAAGGGTTGCGTCTCGATTGCCAAAAAGAGGAGTTTCGCAATTTTGGATTAATTGCTTTAATTTTGGTTTCTTTCTCGATTTTAGAGCTTTTGGCTTTTTTTACTTTGTATTTTCCGTCTAGAATGTCTTTAAGGATTGTTTTGTCGCGGGAAGAAAGGGATTCATCATCTTCTTTGATTTTCTGTTCTACTGTAGCTATCAAAGGTTTTATTTCCATAACTTTTTCTTCTTTTTCTTTCTTTTTTTCTTGTTTAGGTTTCTCTTTTTCTCTTGTTTGAAGAATTCACTCTTTTTGTTTGAGACGACATCTTTAAGGCCTAAAATGCGATCGATTTGCGAAGGGCCAATTATTTTAACTTTTTCTTTCCGGTCAGGTTTTTTCTCTTCTTTTAAACTTTTGACCCGACTTTTCCTTATTTTAGGTTCTTTAAATGATAATTTCATCGCTTTTTCGCCGTTGATCGTTTTTGCCAGGTTTGAAAGTTCGACATGCTTAGGAGTTTTTTTGACGTTAAATGTGTTTACAGGGATTATGATGGGAATTGTGGTTTCTTTAGGAGATTTTAGGGTTGTAAGCATATTTTGGAATGTGTTACCTTTTTTGGATGAATCGGAGCTGTTAAGGACGGCGAGTTTCGCTTTCGATTGTTCGATTACATTTAACGCTTCGCTTAGTTTCTCCTTCGTTCCAAAAACCTGCAAAACAGTTTCTGTACTAAACGGAAAAGGAAGGCGTTTATCCGTAAACTTCTGGACTTCCACAACCGAAATTTCGCTTCCGCTTTCCTTACTCGTACTCGTAATCACAGTCTTAGTCGCTATATCGACATTATCTTTTTTATTCGCATCATGCAAATTCCGCGTCCCACTTTTCACAATTTTTGGATCTTTAAATGAAAAATTTTCCCACGCATAACTTTTTAAGAAATCTTTGTTTGACATTTTGTCAATATCAGAATTTGTTGTTTTTCATCGATAAAAATTAATTTTTCTTCTTTATCAAGGTCAAAAACTTGAAAATTTTTATTCTCTTTGATCTCAAAATTACTCGATGCCTTGATTTCTTTATTTTCGGTTTCTTTATCTTCTTCTTTCTTCTTTATTGTGTCTAATATTCGGCTTGTTATGTAAAGATCTTTTTGAATTACAACCGCTGATTTATCGACAGAATTTAATATGTTTAAGATACTAGGAGTGTTTGAAACTGGGTTGTTTTCTGGAATTTCACTTTCAGGATTTTCGTCTTCACGGATTTTTTGGAAGTCGTCATTTAAAAGTTGGACGATATCTTGGGAATGATTTGAGGGGACGAAAGTAGTTTTGACTTGCACAGGTTCTGGTATTATGGGACCTTCGGCTTTTTTCGCTGGGACTGAAACTACTTTCCAAACACATCCGAGGGTGTCGACCCCAAAACCTCATCTTCCGCATTTTTGTCTAAAAACTCAAACATTTCGCCAAAAATGTCGTTCTTCTTGAAAATTATCGATGTTGAGAACGTAGGTAATGAAAAAGTCGGAAAATTTATTTTATGTTCCTTTAAAGTCTGACTTGGAATTTACACATTTTTAAATTATTTTCAGTCAAAAACTGAATCTAAAACAGGAATTTTTTAAATTGACACATATGATAACATGCTTAGTACATATGAAACAAAAATAAATAAAATAAAATAAGTAAATTTTGGCCAAAAGATGCTTTTGACCAGAATATCGAGGAAAAAGTGTTATAAAATAAAAGTTCCCTCTTGTCCCAGGAGGGGGGGGGGGCTTTTGACCAGAATATCGAGGAAAAGTGTTATAAATAAAAAGTTCCCTCTTGTCGGGTGGGGGGGGGGGGGGGTGACCAGAATATCGAGGAAAAAGTGTTTTAAAATAAAAAGTTCCCTCTTGTCATGAGGGGGGGGGGGCTTTTGACCAGAAAATGTCGAGGAAAAAGTGTTATAAAATAAAAAGTTCCCTCTTGTCCAGGGGGGTGGGGGGGTTTTTGTACAGAATATCGAGGGAAAAGTGTTTTTAAAATAAAAAGTTCCCTCTTGTCCAGGGGGTGGGGGGTTTTTGACCAGAATATCGAGGAAAAAGTGTTATAAAATAAAAAGTTCCCTCTTGTCCAGGGGGGGGGGGGTGGGGGGTTTTTGACCAGAATATCGGGGAAAAGTGTTATAAATCAAAAAGTTCCCTCTAGTCGGGGGGGGGGGGGGGGGTTTTGACCAGAATCGAGGAAAAAGTGTTATAAAATAAAAAGTTCCCTCTGTGGGGGGGGGGGGGGGGTTTTTGACCAGAATATCGAGGAAAAAAGTGTTTTAAAATAAAAGTTCCCTCTTGTCCAGGGGGGGGTGGGGTTTTTGACAGAATATCGAGGAAAAAGTGTTATAAATAAAAAGTTCCCTCTCGTCCGGGGGGGGGGGGGGGGTAGCAAAAGACAGAAGTCTTTATGATAGACATCATAAAAGTTTTTTTTATGGCAGGAAATAAAATACCAAAATACTGGTAAAATTGGGGTAATTTGGCTTAAAAACTTCCATATTTGACATAATAAACAAAAACGACTAAAACTTATTTAAAAAGAGGTTTTCAGGTTTTAAAAATGAAAAACCTTCCAGAAAATCATATTTTAAGTGAAGTTTTAGGCCAAAAAGGATCAAATTTCAATTTCTCAATTTCCAACCATCCTTTTTGGGATTGGATATTCAAAAATAACCGCGGAAGGCAGCCAAAAATTGAAGAAAACTTCTTAAAATCTGGTTAATCGGATATTTTAGAACCAAAATGTCATCCTGCAGCTGCAGGACTAAAGAGGTTTTTTTCAGATGGTTACATCCGGGAAGTTCAAAAAAATCGAATTGAAAAATTATATTTCCCAGTGAAAATTCAAATTCATTGCATCCAGCTGATCCAAGTCAAGTTTACATCTTTTTAGCCATCCGCATAACACTATGTACTAAGTTTGAAAGCAATAGAATGACCGGTTTGGGAGATTCGCAGTTTAGGCCCTACGTAAAGTACCATAACCACTGGTCCGATTCAAGCCGTTAACGAACTCAAATTCTATTGGTTAAAAAGCGCTAAATTTCATGGGTGTCAAGTAAAAACTTTTGAGTTAAAGTGGTTTTGCTGTCGAGGGAGTGTGAAACGAAAAACGTATACACAATTTTTGATTCAGCGACTATTGCACTCTTTGCATATAATTTTATGACTAATAAATGCATTAAAATGAGACTTTTTAAAAGGGTCATAAACAACAGAATACTTGGTATTTTTTGATGGAAGAACAAAAAAAAAAACTTAAAATCCAATGAAGTGGAGACTTGGGGTCAAAAGATATAGAAAAAAAATTTAAAAATCATGTACAAGAATTGTTTTTATGGCCAAAAAAGCATTAAAACTCCCAAAAACAGTAAAAGAAAGAGATTAATGTCAGCAAAGGCGAGGAAGCCCATAAACTCGGTTGAAATTGCAAAAAACGAGGAAAATTACCAAAAAAAAGCATTGATACGTCTTCCCAGATAGATTAAAAAGAGGGTTAAAGGAAAGATTAAAAAATGCGAAAAAAAAAAAATCTACCTGACTTACTCTAAATCCTTTGATTAATCCCTACAATATTTTGATCATTATATCTTTGAGTATATAAAGTACCTACTATAAAGTACACCATATAAAGTACATAAAAAAAATATATAAAGTACCAGCATACAAAGTTACTTTAAATACTTACTCAAAGCTTATACATATTTTGGTTTTTCAAATTTTGCTGTTACACTTTTGAAAAGCCAGAATGAACAACATTAACTAATTTTCTAATGATGAATGTTTTTTTTATTTCATACTAGCAAGACGATTAGAATATTGTAAAATGACAATTTTGAATAAATGAATTTTGGTTTTTCTGATGAGCTTTTTATTATCTATTTTTATTACTTACTTTGAAATTATACATGATATGCTGAGGTTGGAGACATTGAAAATGAACCGCACGATAGCCTTAAGATAAACTGTCAGCTGTTATTGTCAACTGAGATGTAATCAGGTATCCTAATATAACTCGAAGTTTGATGAACTTTCTAATTCATCTTCCCAGAGAGATTAAAAAGAGGGTTAAAGGAAAGATTAAAAAATGGGGGAGTCTAAAACGCCAAAAAAATCTACCTGACTTACTCTAAATCCTTTGATTAATCCCTACAATATTTTGATCACTTATATCTTTGAGTATATAAGTACCTACTATAAGTACACCATAAAAGTACATAAAAAAAATATAAAGTACCAGCATACAAAGTTACTTTATATACTTACTCAAAGCTTATACATATATTTTGGTTTTTCAAATTTTGCTGTTACACTTTTGAAAAGCCAGAATGAACAACATTAACTAATTTTCTAAAGATGAGTTTTTTTTTTTCCATACTAGCAAGACGATTAGAATTATGTAAAATGACAATTTTGAATAAATGAATTTGGTTTTTCTTATGAGCTTTTTATTATCTGAACATTTTGATTACTTACTTTGAAATTACATAATATGCTGAGGTTGGAGACATTGAAAATGAACCGCACGATAGCCTTAAGATAAACTGTCAGCTGTTTGTCAACTGAGATGTAATCAGGTATCCTAAATAACTCGAAGTTTGATGAACTTTCTAATTTTTCCTTAGACAGTCCTTACATCAAGGCTGCTTTTCCCATTTTTAAAATGTTCGATTAACTAAAACAGTTCGGTGGAAAATGTCGCAGCAGATTAGATTCTTTCAGATTTGGCCGGGGTGTTCAAAGGCGCGCAGAAAGTCGCTTCCGAGGGTTTCAAACTTCAGGGGAACTACGCCAAACATTATTGGGCGAATTCCAGTATCAAAGGGATCCTTCAAAATGAATCTTTCGCCGACAAAAAGGGAGGCATTGGATCAAAAAATGTAAGAAAAACTTCAGTTGACCAATGAAAAAAATCCAAATACACTAGTAAAACTCAGAGAATTCTCTTTATTTTGCTCAAAATCTGTAAATGTGGCCTCCTGGCCAAAATTAAATTTTTCAAAGTTTAAGTCAATATTTACTAGGCAAAGAATTGGCTAATGAAGTGATGCAGCGAAGTTCCATGGTCTTCGAAGGACTAAAAGCATTCACAAATCTTTACCAAGGTAATTTTAGATTCGGTTGTATTCATATTCTAATATGAATATCTGTATTCATAAAAAACTGGACTGATATTTTCATAACTCTTAGATTATTAGTATTTTTGTACCCCAACTCTGAAATTAAACTAAAGATTTTGAAATTAAATTTTTTTTAGCTCCTCAAAGTATAGAAATAAAAGTAGAAGCTGAAATCTTCGATGAAGCCTGAATTCAAAGAAAAAGAAGAGGAAAAAAGAATATCTTAAAATTCAACCACAAAAAATCGAAAGTATACCAAAAGTACCTGAGGTGCCAAAAACAGTGGAAACTTCAAACCTACTGTGACAGAAATAAAAAGTTATCTCAGACAGTAAAGTAGATTTATGAAATAAAGTTTTTTATGTATTTTTGTAGTTAAGTGCGAATGCGAAGCAAAGAAGGTTCTTCTACAAGAATTGGGAGGATGATATCTTTTGGAAGTCTGGCTGCTGGACTTGGTGTTGGTACAGCAGCGGAATTCACCAGAAGAACCTTCGGGTTGAATGACCCGGATACGTAAACGCCTTTTTAACCCCAGCGACGCAGAACGAATAGTCAATACATTGTGCAAAGTTAGAGGTAAAAAACACAATTTATCAATTTTAACCAACAAAATTTAAGGTGCTGCTTTAAAAATTGGCCAGCTGATGAGCATACAAGACAACGACATAATTCACCCTCTTTACAAGCTGCATTTGAAAGGGTCCGACAATCAGCAGATTTTATGCCTTCTTATCAAGTCGAGGTATTTCTCAAATAAAAAGAAATTTAAATGTTGAATTTCTTTAGAAAGTTTGAGTAGGGAGCTTGGTCCAGATTGGAAAGAGCGATTTAAAGATTTTGACATAAAACCATTTGCGGCAGTTCTATCGGTCAGGTACACTGGGGGAATTACACGATGGGAACTGAAGTCGCTGTTAAAATCCAATATCCGGGAGTCGCTGATGGGATCAACAGCGACATCGAAAATCTTGTTCTGTCCTCAATCTGGAATGTTTTCCCGAAGGTAGGCAATGAAATAACCTAACAATAACCTAACTTTTGTTTTTTAGGTCTATTTATTGATAAATTGGTAGAAGTAGCTAAAAAACTTTCCTGGGAAGTCGACTACAAACGTGAAGCTGAATGTACAAAAATTTAAAGAATTACTAAAAGACTATCATCATATTTGGTCCTAGAGTCATTGGTGAATAAAATTTATCTAAAATATTCAATTCTAATTTTTTATGTTAGATGAGCTATCAGCGCAGCAAGTTTTCACTACAGAATTAGTAGAAGGTGTCCCTGTTGATAAATGTGCTGACTTAGATTTTGAAACTCGCTGTAATATGTGTCGTCTTATCATGAAACTTTGTCTGCTTGAACTTTTCGTATTCCGATACATGCAGACGGATCCTAATTGGTCGACTTTTCTACAATAAGGACACTAAAAAAGTAATTTTTTATATGTTTTACAGGAGAATTAAAATGAGAAAAGATAGAAAAGTAGATTTATAAGTAATATTCGTATTTAAAATATAATTTGTGAATATATTTGTATTCGTATTTAGGAATGCGAATACGCCAAACTCGGACTCTGAACAAACTAAATCTAAAAACCTGAACATCTATTCACTAAACAGAAACTCTCAGGAGTTTTTCTACTTTGCGCTAAACTTAAAGTTAAAATTGCATGTAAACCATTATTCATGGATATCTATAACATTATGACTTTGGACCTGAAAAAATTTAAAACTATAATTAAGAAGGTATCCGTAGGAAATGTAACTCAAATGTTCAAATCTTTTAGCTTAAATGTTTGCATTTTAATAAAAACTTCTGTTAGTATTTCTAGTTTTAAGTACTCAAGTTTTTCAAACTCCTTTCCCCGGGCTTCTGGAAAGTTTTTGCTGTAACATCAAACAGAGAAACTATCAAAAACTCAAAGATGTCAGAAAAGAGGGAGTTCTTTATTAGGATAAGAATTAGTAGAAACGCCATAAAAAAAGTAAATTCATTGTGTTGGTGAGGGGGGGGGGGATTATTGGATGAAAGAAGGTTGGTAGCACTGTCTTTCCCCACCTAATTTAGTTCTCATCCTTTTGATCACCAGTCAATCGGTCACTTGTTCCTTCAGATTTCTTTTGTACATATAAAGTCCATTTTTTTTTTTAAGAGAAAAATAGATGTCTAAACTTGCGTCTAGAGTAAAATAATGTTATTCTATTCAAAGAAATTTGAATTTTCTAGTTTTATACAATCCCGGCACGTTTGACTTTCTTCAAAGACCAGCTCACAAAATTTATCGTATTTTCGTTTCCCTTTTCATTTTTTCCCCATCCGATCCTGGATTTTCTGTGAACTTCAAAAAGTGAGTGTTCTTAAACACATTTTGTGGTATTGGGTTTGAAATGTTGGAAAAGATTCCAATTTCCCAAAAATACTGTCCTCATTTTTGTTCCGTTCAATTTCAAATTAGAGCTTTTTTTAGATTGAAGGGCTGGTTTCATTATTAAATAATTTATTAATAAATTATTAACAATTAACGAGAAAAATCGGCAAAGTTTCCACCTCCCCCCATTTCGACAAGCTTGAACATGCAAGGCAGGCGTTGGTAAGCGTTTAGTGGTGAATTTTAGTCGCCATTTTGGTTTGTTGAAAATCTAATTCTTATGTTCATTTCATTTTAACTTCCTTAAAGAAGTTTTGTGATACCCTCAACGTCGGGTTTTTGGGGGAAGGGTCTTCCAGACCCGGAGGGTCAAATTGATCTTTAACGATCTCAACATTGTCTGTGGTGCTGCGGCCGTAGCATATTTCACGGCCTCAGTTTCCAACCGATTTTCACCAAATTTCCAAACAACCTTCCTGAATAGTTGAACAGAAATTATCGTCTGCGATTTTTGAATTTCGAAATATACGAGTATGCACGTTTGAAATTTTAAAAACTACGCTGCGGCCGAACCGTTGCGTTGTTCCGATTTTCACCAAATACTCTTACATTTTTAAAAAATTTTTGGTGTAAAAAAAATTATCAATTTTCTACATTAATTATCATATTAATAGGGAGAAATTTCATACGTCCACCCGTTACGAGAGGGACCTCCCTGGGCAAAAATCCCATTTTTTCTACCTTGATACTTAAAAAATTTTCGAAAAAAAATCGGAAATTTTTTTGAAAAAAAAAAACTTCCCTTATTCATACGAGTACTTCCCCTCTGTTATACTTTCCCTCCTATACCTCCCCCTCCGTTATACTTCCCCTCCATTATACTTCCCCTCCTATATTTTTACTTCTCTTTAAGGAAGCTCTTCAAACTAGTACTTTTTTTCCATGGGTTCTTAAGCTTGAGCAAAGGTGCTTCATGATCTGAAGATTTTTTTTTCTCGTTAAGACGTGACCACTGTAGGCCGCAAGGGCATCTCGGATTAAAAAAACAGGGTAGACCGTCTTTTTCAGAGAGAGAAGAAGAAAAAGAATAAAATCGGAGAGGTGGGGTCGCGGTCGGAAAGGAACAACCTGTTGCCTCGTGATGGTGTCTGGCGGGGAATGGCCGCCAGTACGAAACCGGCTTCCCGAGGAAGTGGCAAGTGCGCTTTTCATGTTCTTCCCTGTGCCTACGATCGCGTGGATCATGACGGAGTAGCGAAGGTGTCTCGCCAAGTCTACAAGGACTCGGTAAGTCACCTTAAAAATTATTTTCCCTATCGTAGGCACAAAATTCCCGCACAGAAAAAAATGTGTTCTCATTTTGTTTTCAGGAAAATAGTAAACAGAACTTTGTTTATAGTGCTTTAGAGTAAACCTGTCGCCCAATAATTTCCCCCTTTCCTCCATTAGAAAATAAAGCAAATAATTTAAAACGTTAAAAAAAGACTAAGGACACTTTTTATATTTTGCTGACTTAAAAGAAAAAAAAGAAATAATAATTATAAAATACTCTCACGTTGATTTGTTTACCCGTAACCATGACAACCATATTCAAATAATCAATGAAACTTAATAAAATGTTCCTTTAATTTTAACCATGACAACCATATTCAAATAATCAATGAAACTTAATAAAATGTTCCTTTAATTTTTAGAGACCTTAACATGTCCTTTTTATTAAGGAAAATTAAAAATTTAGAATTCGCCTAACTTTCCAACAATGCTGGGAAAATTTTTTGCGAACATTAAAAAAATTTCAATTTGAAAAGAAGTTGTGACAGATGGTGGTCTTCTTTATGGAAGGACGAGTTAAATAAAACAAAACTCATCAGAAATGAGCTTATCGTAAACGTGTGACCCTCTGAACTCAAAAATGACCTAGAAAACTTTTATTTGTTATAAATTACGAATTCAAAACACACCTTCGGCAAATTATTAACTTTAGAGGCTAAAAAAAACCTCTCGGCAAAAAAGTTTCTCTGCGTATAGGAGGAAACAGCAAAAAAAGTAGTAAAACGGTGTTTGTCGGCGAAACATTAAGGGCTTCTTTGGGCCAAAAAATCGAGGAAACGTCCCAAAATGTAGGAAAAAAGGTGATGAAAAAATGGTTAGGTTAATTGAGGCGCTCGGTACGAAGGGCGAACTCGACAAAACGTAGTTCCGAGATATTCGCATTTTAAAGTTTCGGTTTTTAGTATTTAAAGGTGAAAAAATGGCGAACTCAACATAAAAATGGGTGTATTCACCAAGAGGTCTAGAATCTGAAAATGAAATAAAAATGGAGGACCCTTCCCCAAAAACCCGACGTCGAGGTTATCACAATAACTTCTTTAAAAAAAATTTTCCGATGTCGAGTTCGCCCTTCGTACCCGGAGCGCCTCAATTGTAGTGTGATAAATTTACCCAGGCCACCAACCAAAAATCTGTTAAAATTTACCTAGGACCATACTTAAATTGAGTTATCTTGCCTGAAATAGCAAAGAATTTGAAAGTGTGACTTAAATGACAGCAAAATTCCTATGATTAAATTTTAAATTGTGCTGATTCTGCATCAAGATATCTCTTCTGATATTCCTATGAGTAAACTCCATCCGGCGAGCATTTAGCATTTTTGAAAATGATATCTCTAATCTAAAATGGAATCTTTCATGACATTAAAAAAAAAGTAAACGTAAAAATATTCAAGCCATCCCATAAAAAAGGCGAGAAATCAACACCTATATCAAACGCCGGGATATTATTTTAGACAGTCAAAAATGAATGAAAAGGCGTAAATTATGGATGAGGTGAACAGGTTGTCTTCTGTCTCGTAAACAGTATTTTAAAGAGACGCTAATGCTTATTTGAGAAGACTTACATAATTTTTTTCACTTTTTTTCAAGCCTATAAATCACGCTTGAAAATTTATCTTCAGATTAGAATTTACCTTGTAAATTACTTCAAGTTTAAAGAACGTTCTTTATAGCTAAATTTTGGGATTCTTCTAATTGTAATTTTTTTTCTTCTAAGGGTTCCAAATGAGCTATTTTGTTCCATAAAACGTTTTTGAGTGTCTAAAAACAAGCGGAAATATTTTTATTTTTATATTTACAAGATCGCTCTTACGATAAAATTCTACGATGTAGAACGGTGTAGATAAAACATGATTTTTACGATGCATTTCCCATGTTTTCTTGAAGAACATAAATTATAAAATTTAGGTTAGTAAATTCTTCGAAAAACTAAAAAATAATTGAATGATTCAGAGTCTGTGGAAATGTCGTGTCCGAAATAAGATGAGTCAGAATTCGTTTCTTAAAGCCATACAAGTCTTATTTTTTAAAGCCTCTGCAAACAAGGGAGATAATTTTTTCTTTTCAAGTACCCAAACGAGTCATCGTTTTTAATTGTTTTTTAAGACGCAATGGAGGGAAAAAAAATCCTTTTTAACTTGAGAACGACTTGACCGAATTTTGAACTTTTAGATTAGGTTCGTGTTTTCACTTTAGACGAATCAGTTTCAGCGTCTTCGGGTGAAGAATGAAAGGAAAATTAAAGGTAACGTTGGCGTAATTTGAGACCTTTGGAAAAGTCACGAAGGCTTTCTACCTTTAGCACTTTTTTCCTATTTTGGTCCGCTCTACTTGGGTATTTAAATGAAATTTTTATTTCTCTTCGAGTTGAAAGTGGACATCCTAGTCTGACTACATAGCAACAAAAAAGAAATTTTAGAAAAAAAACTTACACAGAAGAAACTGATTAAGTTGAGTAAAACTATCGAAAAGACTACAATGGTATTTTGGAACTCCAAAAAAAATTTATTTTTAATGTTTTCTCTCCAGGGTGTACTTTTTGTTCTTAAAGCCAATGTGAGAAAAAGTCCCCAAATTAAATTAACAGTTTTCTGCTCGATTCACTTGATCAAAATGCAAGACGCCTGTTTTTAAAAGGGATAATTTTCCCATTGTTTTGCCGCATTAACGTGACTTTCTTCTTTCACTCGAATTAAAATTTAATTGCTGGAAACGTTGAAAATTTAAACATTTTTCCATTGACATTTAATGAACGATAATTTCTTTTAGAGAAAACTTTTTTTTTATAAAAGTCATTGTCGTTTAAGTTCATAACGTTTATAGCTCGAAGCGAAGGATTTCGAACTCTCCACATGACATTTACGGAACTAATAAAACTTTAGGCACCTGTGACTGACGCTAATAAATCAAATAACTACTTAGTTTATTAACAAATTATCGAGTGGTCTCTTTTTTTCTGTACTTGAAAAACTCTGAAGATTTTTTTATCTATTTTCCGATAGGAGGATCGATTGGCGTTATCTGAGCTTCAGTTGTGATTGTGGCGTTTTCCGGTCGCGATGTCCTGTGAAAAATGCGGTGCGAAAATAGAGAGAGAAAAAAATGGGATATCAACCCGTTTACAGCACTTATTCCGATTATGTGACTAAAATATTTAATTTGAGCGTAAAATAAAAAGGCTTGAAGAAGAGCTTGAGGAGAATAAAAAAATATCGACTTTGGAAGGAAAAAAGATGATTTTAAAGCAAGTTTATGAATGCTTTGTTACTCCTGCTCTTTTCGGAAAACGTCTGCCATTTTTTCAGAGCCTGAAATCGTCGAAATCACCGAACCTGATGAACCCGAGCCATTTTTAGCGCCGAATTCCCCGTTGTTTAAAGGGAGAAAAAATTTTAAGAAAAAATCAGACAAAAGGAATTCTCGTGATTTTCAGACAATGAGCTCAACGAAGGAAAAATTGAAGTTTATGAAAAGCAGAAATAAAGATTTTATAACGCCGACTTCTCCTTTGTTTAAAGGTAGGAAACATTATAAATGGGCCGGGTCGAAAGCGGAAGAAAGCGAGTTACGAACGCGAAATCCAAGTTGAAGAAGTCAAAAAGTCGGATGAAGAAGCCGAAATGAAGTTTTCAGGTAAACTGAGTCAATCCGGAAGGCAAATTCAAGGAGGGGAGAAAACTGTTTTCGGCGAAGCTTTTGAAAACGAAGATGGAACTTACGGATCAAGGGTTATACAAAGGACGACTTCGTATAGCACCAAACAAAGACATCAAGTATGGAAGCGACTGGAATATCACTCAAAATTAAGACCGGAAACGAAAAGAAGCACCAGCGACGACTTCGACGCTCAAGGATTCTACGACTACCTCACAGAACTCGAAGGGAACCCCAAACGTCCCTTCAGTACATAGAAGCGCCTCCTAATACGCCTTCAGGATTCAAAATTTCAACCAAGTTCGAATACGAGCCAGAAATAGTGAAGGCGAAGGATCATAAAAGTCCCGTTCTTTCATGGGAAGTAATCGGTCAGGAAAGAAATGTGGTGCACGCAAAGGTCGTTATGTCGGATATCTCGGATACGGTAGGTGAAACCTAAGTTTGAACTTGAAATGAATAAATCACGTATGATAAAGGGCTCTTTATGGATTATTTTTGGACAGCTGAAATTCGAATAAGTTTTTCGTCATAGGAACCCTTAATTTTACCACAGAAAAAAACAGTTCAACATTTTACAAAGTCCTTTCTTTAATCGAGTCATCCTTTTGAGTTTCTGTCGTCGAATGCATAAAAAGAATCTTGCTGAATCTACTCTTTTGTCATTTTGAGCTCTTTAAAATTATTTTAAAATAATTTTTTTAGTTATTTGCTTTCTAATTTATCAGAAGACTAGACGGTATAGTAGACTAGGTCGGGCGTATGTCTTCGCGGAGTCCTTGACCTCCGTCCCACTCACTATATTCACCTCATATTGAATTAGATTAACACGGACTTCTCCGCCATTTTCTCCCATTGCACAATTAAGTTATAATCTCTTTAAAAAGAATAAATAAATCAAGTAGCTTAGCTCTAATTTTCTCCCAAGGGATTTGTAAATTCTACTTTTTGTTCAAAGAATAAAACTTGTTTGAATTTGAGAATTAATTGAACCCTAATTATTACGTGAAGGCCATTTTTGCTGCTACCCTGGAGCATTTTCTCGTGTAAAGATTTGCATGAAGAAAAAAAATCCCGCGTGAATATGACATGTTGATAGAAATTAATATTTATCTCGATTTACTCTTGAGGGTAACACAATAGCCTATTCGAGTTGGAAAGTCTGTTTTACAAGTAGATAAAGCACCTATCGGACGTGTGCCTATCTCTGCTTTTATATAATAAAACCCCTTTTTTTGTTGACCCAAAGGTTTTTTTTTTCGCATAAAAAATAGCTGTGAAAAAAAAGTGGCCGACGAAATTCCTTATAAATTGGTTTCTGAGTCTGATATTGAAGTTGGTCTATCTTCTCTTCACTTTGTTAACGTCAGGAGGGGCGTTGAATTATTTTGTATTATGTGCTCGTGACGGCCTTCCCGTCATCATCTCGAAATGGTCCGCTTATCGGCTTCTTCAAGTGGGAATCTTGATTTTTCCCCTGGAATACATTTTTATTTTATTTCTATTCTGTAATGTCGTGTCCAAAAAAGTTTTATAGAGGCTTTTATCATTTTTTTTAATTTAGACAAGACACGCTAACTTTAGACTGATACAAAAAAAATTACTTAAAAATACACCATTTAGTTTTCCTGGTTTTAAAAAATTATGGTGCGATGTTTTTATGGTCGTTGATGGCTAACAAATGAGGACATAAAAGGAAGAAGCCTCAGCAGTATAGACTTTTGTGGAAGGTCGTGTCCCCCACCAAATCTTCATAAGTACTACTTACCGATTACTAGGCCAAGGGTACGATTTCAGTTGATTTTAACATTCACCTGTATAGACCTAAGTAATTAAAATTTTTTAAATTATAAAATACTCAGGGTCTCTTTTCTAATGTTGGTACTTACCCGATGGTTCCCAAACGAGATAATATACCCGATGGTTCCCGGGCTGAAAATTGCCACATACCCGATGGTTCCCGGGCTGAAAATTGCCACATACCCGATTTCCCGATGAAATTGCAATATACCCGATGGTTCCCGGCCTGAAAATTGCCAACATACCCGATGGTTCCCGGGCTGAAAATTGCAATACCCGATGGTTCCCGGCCTGAAAATTGCAATATACCCGATGGTTTCCCGTGCCGAAAATTGCAATATACCCGATGGGTTCCGGGCCGAAAATTGCAATATACCCGATGGTTCCCGGGCTGAAAATTGCAATATACCCGATGGTTCCCGTGCCGAAAATTGCAATATACCCGATGGGTTCCGGGCTGAAAATTGCAATATACCCGATGGTTCCCAGGCTGAAAATTGCAATATACCCGATGGGTCCCGGCTGAAAATTGCCACATACCCGATGGGTCCCGGGCCGAAAATTTCAGTATACCCGATGGTTCCCGGGCTGAAAATTGCAATATACCCGATGGGTCCCGGGCTGAAAATTGCCTCATACCCGATGGTCCCGGGCCGAAAATTTCAGTATACCCGATGGTTCCCGGGCTGAAAATTGCAATATACCCGATGGGTCCCGGGCTGAAAATTGCCACATACCCGATGGGTCCCGGGCCGAAAATTTCAGTATACCCGATGGTTCCCGGGCTGAAAATTTCAGTATACCCGATGGTTCCCGGGCTGAAAATTGCCACATACCCGATGGGCCCCAGATATATTATAACAGTGAGTGTTCTTAAACACATTTTGTGGTGTTGGGTTTGAAATGTTCTTCATTGATACCTGCGTTGCAAAATAAACACGGGAACCATCGGGTATGTCGCATTACTAGAAGCGGGAGCCATCGGGTATATTTGATTTGACCTACTTAGTCTCCGGGAACCATGGGGTATCTAACCCTAATGTTAACACGCCCTTTTTTTTGGCTAAAGTACACGAAAATTTTTGAGGTAATCAATAATCTTTTAACATAGACAGAAGGTATTCAATAAAGGGTATTCTTTTGGAGGAAGTTGAAAAGATTTTTCTTTTTAAAAAATATTTATTTTGTAATTAGAATTTTTTATCTCTCCATACTTTACTGGTTAAGATAAGAGTGGAATTTTTCTACACCGCGATAATTTAATTTTTCTTCTTTGTTTTTGACTATTTTCTGTACCACCTATTTATGAATTTTTTTTTCTGAAGTAGCTATCCTTCCGCACTAGTGACCGACTATAATCTCGGACGCACTACCGTAAACACACATGTTTTAAAATGAAGAAAAAATAATTCTGAAATTCCGGGAATTTTTAAAAATGATAGTTTCATCTAGTATTATCGGTTCCATATAAGGTGAGCGCACTGGAGATATCGGGGCTGACGTGAACTTAAAAGAATGTCCACGGCCGTGAACGAAATCAAGGTTTCCCATACGCCATTATTCCCGGTGTTACGGTTGACGCCACCGTTCATCTTACAATTATTTCGATTTTCAAAAAAGACGCTAAGGCATAGAGGGGAGAGGAAAAAGTAGCCTATTTCCTTCTACGGAAGTATTACTTGAAAAATTGAAGGTAATTTTGATAGGGCGTTGACCGCTTTCTGAATTGATTATGACCTTGTCTTTTTCATAACTTTTGTCACGAATATTTTTTTTAAATTCGCACAAAAGACTGCGAACGATCGCCATATGGGATAACCGCGTAGGCGATTCTGCATTCCCTCAGAATCAACATGAATAAAACGTTTTAAAGTCCTTCTTTTTTTTTTTTTTTTTCTACACGGGAGAAAAAATCAGGAAAATTACATTTTAGTATAATTATACTATGATTAACCTAAAAGGAAAATACATTAGTGATGGGTTTTTCTCATTAATTCATTGGAATTCAAGCCTAAGGTTTTAATAAAATGAAAAAGGGCAAAACGAATTTTAACTACCATATTTATCTAAATTAAGGTAGATTTGCATAGATTATGATAACCCCTATATAACGCTAAATAACGATTATGATATCCCCCTAAATAAGCTAAAATTATAACAGAAAGGTAGCGGGGAAAATACGTATGTGTGGACTTTGAGCTCATGGGGAGATGGAAATGAGCCTGAGGAAAATACAATGGGACAAGTCATTACACTTGTCCTCATGGTGACAATGACCAGAAAAGTAAAAATAAAAAGATGTTGCTGGAGGCATTTTTAATCTTTATTATAAAACAAGATGTAAAAAAAAATGTAAAAAACACATGACTAGTTTCTCTCGTTACTCTTGAACAAAAGACTATAGAAAATGTAAAGAAAAAATTGCGGTCTAGTCTTTCACGACGTTTCACATGGAGTCCGAAGTCTTGCAGAAAAAATTAGAGTTCTTTTTATAATTTTACCGCCACTTTGTGCAAAATTTTATTTTTGGTTTAAAAGTCCCCCCTCTGCTCTAAATTTTTTAATAAAACTTTCGAAGCGTGCGAGCATAAAAAATTCGTGTTTGGATCAATGAAGCCTACATAAAACGATGCGGATGTCAATCTTTAGGCTTCCTCTAAAGTTCACCGGATGCACTTTATTCTAAAGACAACGTTCCAATAAAAGCAAAAATAAAATAAGTCAAGGGCACCACCAAACGTTTTTTCGTAATTGCTTCTCTTCGCCTTTTCCAAAGTGCCAGATGAATCATTTCATTTACCGAAGCCGTAAAAAAAATGGTTTTCTAATGATTTTTTTATGAGCATTTCCTAGTATTTATAATATTTTATTTTCTAACGTATCAGTAAATTTTTTTTTTATGTTTCGTCTCATTTTTATGAAGGAATGTGCAGCAGGTTTGTCTTTGAAGTCCTTTTTTCTCTTTCCTTCTTAAGCCCATACGATTATCGATCTGGGGTTTAATAAGCATCCGGAGGATCGTAGAGCCTCCAGGGGGGCCCTTTTTAAAAAATTGCAATCTGCTTTATGCTCTTTAATTCAGCGAGCCTTTTAACATAAAAATTTTCTCTATTTCGTACTTTTTTTATTTATATTAGGGAAGAACCTTTCAGTTTTGGGCGAAAAATTTAGAAATGTACTAGGATTTTTTTTTCTCGGGAAGAATTCTTGGGGAAAAATGCGCTTGGGGCTTTGAAAGCAATTAAGGAGGCTGTCCCTGGGCACTGACGCTCCCTGCACATCTGCAGGGTGAATCTTCAGTTCTTCAACTACACCTTTAACACGTTTTGTTACCCCTTCTCCCGTCGACACTCAATCCTCTCGGTTTAATTAAAATTTTGACGTTTATCAAAACGTAATGTTCCTACCGGATTAATTAACGTCATGCTCTCAACTCCATTTCTCGATACGAGTAAAATTAATAACGAGCAAAAAGTTGTTTTTTTGTTATTCTTCTTTTGAGCAGTCTGACAGGACAGATAAATTAATTTTATCATTAACAAACTTTTTAGTTATCATTCGTCTGAAGAAAAAAAAATTTAAGTGGGCGAGGAATCTGTAAAGAGTGTTTCTTCTTCCAAAGAACCCCAAAAGGAAGTTTTTCGGACAAAAATTGAGTTCTTGCCTCATCTTTTGGTTGAATGTTTGAGCATATTCTGGAGAGAAAGTTTTGTTTGGTGGCCATTTACGTAAACGTTTTCAAGTTTGTCCAAATTAGTCATCACGTAGGCGTTATGGACCTCGGGGCCACCATGTGCTGTCAATGAAATCAGTTTAGTCTGCGTAGGCGACATCTTGTACTAATAACTTAATATATCCATCCTTGGCTTCAAAAG
Organism: Orius insidiosus; assembly: GCA_014119065.1. NCBI lineage: Eukaryota > Metazoa > Arthropoda > Insecta > Hemiptera > Anthocoridae > Orius > Orius insidiosus. The sequence goes on from JACGAQ010000171.1 coordinate 204,844, forward strand.
TTTTTTTTTCTTTCCTCTTCTCTAAGTGCCAAATATGGATCTTCTGTTTTCTTTTTACGAGCACTAGGAAAATCAAGACTATGAAATAAAAACAAGATTTATCGTTCTGACCCAAAAAGAAGGGGATGTTCATAGAGAACCCCCCATTGTTATAATTCACTTTCCTCACAAATGACGCTCCGGCATGAAAAGTTTGATTTATTGGGTCCTTAGGTGTATATACCTTTTGTGAAAAGCCCCGGCGTCTCTATTAGACGACTTTTATTCTTCAAAAAACCATTAAAATTCTAAAGTATTTACAGAAAAATGATCTATAATTGATATTTTGTTGAATCAAAATGTCAACAATAACGCCTTTGTTTGCGTTGACATCATTTTATTATACATCCTACTTAAGTTATTGAAAAGGCAACTTGAAATTTCACCTTGGCCTGATATGTCAATACAATTTTCCCTAAAAGACACTTTGAAAAATGGAATTATAAATTGTTAAAATTTGCAACCCTTACGAAACTTGGGGTGCATTTTATCGACTTTGGAAGTTCAGAGAAACGTCAAGAGAGTTCGCTTTAAGTTATTGGACGATGGCGCCAGTGGAGAGAGGTGAAACTCACACAACCAGCGTCTAGTATAGCAAATTTTAAGTACAATATAACATAAAAATATATTATGAGAGCTCAATGAAAAAAACTTTAAAATTATTATTTAAAGATTTCACCCCAATGGAATCCCTTCAAAATAGAAGTTTCCAAAAGAATTTATTTTATATGCCTCCACGGACGGTTTAGTCAGCGAGACCCCATTAATCCAAATTTTGGGCTTCTCAGACCGATAAAACGCTCAAAAATCAAAAAAATAATATACTGAAAAGTCCAAAAATCCGGAAAACAGTTTTCCCCTACGTATAAAAAATAAAAACACTGAAAATGAGATTTTTGCGACAAAAAGCCGAAGAAAACCGGCTTAAAATAAATTAGCCATTAAGTAAAAAGTTAATAAATTAATTATTTAAGGTGGTAAAAGCGTATGTAGGTTTATACAATGAGGCTTTATCGATAAACTTTTTATAAAAACAGTTTGCGAAGCCAAGTTCAACAATGCAATTTACACCATCTTGTTTTGTCTTAACTTTTGTTTAGACTCAGAGTTTATTTAACTTGATAACGTTTTTTTAAAATTAAGATTATAATCAAGACTTCAAAATAAAATACCTATCTCAGAAGGTAACAAGTGGACCAAATTAATTGAGAATACGTCATTAACGGGTTATTATCATGAGTTTAACAGACAGTGAATTAATTAGGGGTAATCATGTCAGATAGTTTGGTAACGTGGTGCACGTATGCCCAAAGGGACTTCCTATCTAACCTCCGTGATCATAGGTTGCGTGATTTTCGTTTTCAGTTCACTTTGTCAAACGTGTTATTTAAATTGGAACATTATAAAACGTTTAAAATTATTTTTTTCCTGGTTTCTAGTCAAGTTCAACGGTTTCGCTATTTTTATTTGGTTTATTTTTAGGTTTATCAAATCTAAAGACAAAAATAAAGTCTTGACGTTTTTTTGATCCTTGTGATATCCGTTCTTGCCAAAATTAGCTTTATCATTTCAACTAGATATTTGTCACCGTCCATTCTAATAATAAGTAAAAAAAAATCGTTGAAAGAATTATTTTTTCGGCCAAGAGACTCCTTGATTTACCAAATTTTGGCCGTTTTTTCGATTTTTTTTCTCTAAGAAACGAACTTTTAAATTATCCTTGATATTTCGGGCAAGTAACCCGTTTTCCCCCAAGATACTTGCTTTCTTTGCTTCTTTTATTGGCCCATAGTTTCTTATGTGATTCAAATTTTTTTTATAATGCATATTTTTTTTTAGGGAGTAAAAATACAAGAAGTGGACGAGGGACAAATTTGTCTATCTTGTGACAAATGCCAGGGATTTGAACCCCACGTTTGGAGGTAAGTCAGAATTTTATTTCAACGCCTTAAACAGTTTTGTTATGGAAAAAAATTCGATACATAAATTTATTTTATTTATTTTTGATAAGTGATAAGAGGGTTTACCTTGAAGCGTCCAAGCGCCACTGAACTGGCGTTTTTTTCGGGTGAGGGAAGGCAGATGCTCCTAAGCCCTAACGTCCCCCCCTTTTTTTAACGCGTCAACCCATTCAAATATTTTATCCGCCAACATCTCGTCAAGACGGTCCATTTTTTCCAGGAAGTTTTTTTTGTGTTTCCAAAAAAAATCAATTAAAGGTACGTTATGGCCATTTGATGCTTTTCTTTCCGCTTATATGCATGAAATACTTTTAAATAAAACCGCATTTTTCCTATAATTTTTTAGAAATAACTTATTTCTAACTTCTGAAAAATGTATAGTACGTAAAATTTTTAATCAGATAAAAAATTTTTTATGAACTATTTTTTTATGAAATTTTTATTTTTAAAATTAAAATACCTAACAATCCTTTGGAGGAAGAATGGCTTCAAAGTTTTTCAAGGCGTTGTCATTCTTGACGAAGGATTGTTTTCTCTGACGAAATAATTTGGTTCCTTTTCGGAGGTCTGTTATCGATACGTCATTCTATTGTTTTATAAATTGCAGCTTGAAAAAGATCCCTTTTATATTTTCTTCTAAGATTTAACGAGTTTCTTTTTAGTTTAATTACTATTTTAATAAGTTAAAGTTCCCTTTGACGGTTTTTTGACGAGGCCATTAGCCGTTTTCCTTTTCGTATAACGTACAAAGATGGGTTTGATGTTTTGCCAAAACCCATTACAGGCACTGACACAAGATAAACATACCAGGAATGATTAAAGGGACGGAATTGTGTTGTTTACTTTAATATAATAGGCGGAAGTCCACAAATTTTAAAAAGTTTGGGTATTTAGCGTGTAATTTTTGCTCAAAAGATGGCACCACCTTAACAACTTAGGTTGTCCAATGTTGGTTTTTTGTCCTCTTGGATTATTTTAAAATAAAATTTTCACTTTTCTCAATAAATTGTTTACTGAAGATAAACTCTTCGAAAACCGCAGTTTGATTTGAACGTTGGCCAACTTATAAGGCTATTTATTCCAGAAATAAGTTTACGTTTGTAAAATTGGGTTGAAAAATAAACTCATTTTGATTTTTATGTTTTTTTTTTCGTAAACAGGGGGTAGTGTCACTTCGAAACCGACAACACCTCCCGGTATTTCTTTTTAACATACTCTTCTAAATCACGGCGTAGGCGCTTATTTTATAAACGATTCTTTTTTATTTTATAAGAGGGAAAAAAACTAAATGGTAGAAAATTTGTTACGGTGTATATTTTTGTCTGACCAAAAAAGATTTATTGGCACTTTTTGGCCAGCATGTAGACTAATAATTTAAACTGCTGTATAAAAATGGGCTCACGTTAAACCACCGAAAGAAATTGTAGAAATGAAAGAAAATCAATAATTATACGTATAGAATAATTTACGTCAAATGTAAATTTCCGGTTAACATCAGGAGGTAAATTTTGTGTATTTTGATATGTAACAATTGACCTGTAAGGCCTTATGTACTTTTTGAAAATAAACTTTTTTCTATCTTTCTCACCACAACGCTACTGCTTTCCTAGATTTTGAAAATCGCTCGAAAAATTACAAACATTGAAGGGAGCATTGTTTGGATTCTAAAACGCTCCATTGTTTTCCCCTGCTAATGTAACTGGATTTTCAATTTTCCAATTGAAAAACTTCAACAATACAACCCATTTTGAAAAGTTCGCCTACATTAATTTATTATCCGAAATACCCAACTTTTATTTTAAAAAATCGGTTCTGTTGTTCCGGAATTTTTGATATTCTTTACACTAAAAAAGATAAATGTGGAGCATGAGAAACCCGGCTTCATTAAAAGAATGTCCCGATTAAAAGAGGCGTGTTTCTTAAAAGAATTTTTAAACATTTAAAAAAGTGCTGTTATATAATAAGGAATATTATGAAATTGCAATTTATGACTTTATAAATTAAGAAAAGGGAATTTGATATCATAAATTTGAAAAATAAAACTGCAATAAAATTTTAAATCAAAGTATTTTAGTTTTTTGGGTTTATTACCCATTTATGAATTGTTAATGTTTGATATTAAAAGCCGAAGAGGGAGACGCCGAAACCGGTCGTGGAGTATCCTTTTTTTCATCCTCTATCTACCATTAGCTTTTAATATAAAAATTATAAAAAAAACATTGACGCCTCAATTATTTAACTATTGAATGAATTTTTTTATCCCGAGGATGCGAGGTTGGCTACCCTTTTTCCCCTATGGCAATAATATTTTCTTAAATGATTCTTCATTTAGGAGGAAAAGAAGTCCATAAAATGAGAGAGTTAAATGATGACTTGTTTGAATTCCTCGTTATTGAGTGAAAGCATCAGGAAACGATTTTTTAACACACTATATTTTGAGTAGAAAAATATTTTATTTACAAAAGTAAAAAAAAATTGACTTATCACAATATGCGAGGTGAAATGAGCATTTTAGGGGGAGGGACTAAAGGGACTTTAGTGGTGGTAGATGGGTTGATGGTAGCGGGTTGAGCGTGGTAAGCGTGTCCGATTTTTTTAACTTCGGCGTTAAATCCGTTGTGATGGTCGGCGGTGTAGTGGACCTCTCGGGTGGTTCCGTCGGCTTCTTTAAGGGTGTAGTAGCCTTTGACGACGTCTCCTTCGCGGGTTTCGTGTTGGGCTTTGATATCTCCGGTGTGCGGGTCGTGGACGTTGTATTCAAAAGAATAATGAGGAGGAGCCTAAAATATTTCATTAAAAAATCAAATTTAGTTTTTTCCAACTTACATAGTAGTCAACATCGTGGTGTCCATAACCACCATGTCCATACTGTGCCATCGCGACAGCGGCAAGACCGAGGATAATAGCGAGCTGAAACAAAAACCAATTTTTATGTTTATGCTATTCGAAGAAACCCATTTTTTTAAACAGACTACCTTGTACATGATTGACCGTTTGTGGTGAATGTTTGATTGTACCACCTTTGGCTTCTCTTGTATTTATACTCGGCGTAACGAGAGGGGGTATTGCCTAATACGCGTCCCCACTTTGTTCACATGTCGCATTTTAATGTATTGCAAATTTTTGATATCCTTTATTAAACTGTCTAAACATTATTATTATAATTTTTAAAATTTAAATCATAATTTATTTATTTAGATTAGGTTTTTTTAATATAACAAAATTTTTATCTGAACTGCCAACTTTTTTTGATTAAAAAATATTATTATATTTTGGTTAATCAGGATTATTTTTTGAAAATTTTTATTTATTTATAAATAAATAATAAACCAATGTGTAATTCATTTCGAAATTTCTTGTGCAAGTTGACAACATTACGGGATGTTTCTCAAGAAAAAAAAAATTATAACGGGCTATTATCGAATTATCGGTTTACAAAAAAAAGACTACGAATATGGTGGACGTAAATAAGCGCAAAAAAGTTCTATTAAGAATAAATGAATAATAAACGATTCCCACAAAACGAGTTACTTCTTGATCCAGAATCACCTACTTTCACTCTTGGACGTCTATTTGAAGATTTTATTATTTAAAAAAAAGTATTGGTTAATCTAGACCATGTTTTTTTCCGTATGTTAACGTCTCAAATGTAAATGTGAGTTTTCGTTTTTTTATCTGTCAAAAAAAAATTTCTCATCACTCTTATCACCTTTGGTTTAGGTGTTTATTCAGTTTTTCGGCCAAGATTTGCCTTCTCACAGCATGGACTTTTTGTTCAAATATTACCCTTTTTATTGAGTATTTTGGGCAAAATCTTAGATTTTACCTAGGCCCCTAGGCTAAGGAATTTAAAAAATGACCTAGTAGAAAAATAGGTTATTAAAAAAAAGATTTCCTGTCTGTAATCTGTATAAAAATCGTACTCTTGGTCAACGAACAGGTTTAATCCTATTTTCCATTTTGGTAAATGAGATACACATTAAACTTATAAACTTGACAATTTTTTTTGTTTCATAACAATAATTAAAATACCTAAAGTGTTGATGGGCGGGAACTTATAATTCATCAGACTAACGAGGACTTATTTGTCAAACAGGTAAAGCTGAGTTGCAAAAAAACAGTTTTTTTACTTTAATGAAGGTTCGGTGTTCTCGGTGTCAAATGGGCCTCCTTTGCGAAACGATGTCGACCTGTGCCCCGGAAGAATCTCGAGCGCTTTCTAAAAGTAGTAAAATTTAATTGGGACAGCAAGTAGTAAAGGATGATCTAAATTGGAACAAAGGCATCTTCTTTTATCCGTTATATAAAATTCACTTGTAAAGTCACAAATGGCCGTTTATCTACCTTGAATATGGTCATCATTCTCTTAATGAGAGTTTGGTTATGTAAATTTTTTAACTACTTTCTACGTTTCCCAAGTTCAAATCAAAACCTTTCATAAATCTTTATTTGTGTATAATTTTATTGAAAAGATAACCGTCGGAATATGATTTTAATCGAAAGTCGAACAATCGGATTTTCGTGTTGCGGGAACATTTCGAAACGAGAAAAACGGACGCCCTTTTCTTTCCGTGCCGTTTTCCCGTAGTTCGCTATTAATCATGAGGGATTCGAAGCGGAAATTTGGTCAAGATTCGGTGCTATCCAAGGACGGCTTTCGTCGTCGCCCTCTCGCGTAACTTCGTGGGATCTTTTCCGATGGCAGAATTTACGAATTTCGTGGATTTCCGCTCACAGACTAATACCCCGCAAAGGCTCGAAAGGTTTTCAAGGAGAGGAGTTATTGTATTTTAAGATGGAGAAAATGAGGGTTTTTCGGCCGAAAGGCTTAGCGAAAATTTGGAATTTTGGGCGGAGGAGCGAGAAAATGACCCGGAATAACAATAAATGGGTTTTTTCATCCAAAAATTTAGAAAAGGCTTCAAGATGTCCGAAAAGAGGACCTAATGCGTGTAAAATTTGTATTTCCTGAATTCATATGCTAATTCTAAATTTTTTAACGAATTTCAAGGAGCTTTCCTCAGGTTTTCGGCAAAGAAACACCCTTTTCCGTTAACCAAGGGCTTTTCCTTGAAATTCGTTAAAAAAGTAGTCTTTGGGGTGTCCGTCTTTGGAGACACCCTCCGTCTCGATTTTGACCAATCAAGATTTTTTTAAAATTATTTCTAATCTGCCTTACCTACGGGACAACCGAAACGGCGGAAGCCGTCGGTCCGCTAAGGCCACCGACTTTCAAAATATCCTGTCCTAAAAAAAAATTCTCCAATATTGCAATTATTCCATAATATTCTTTATGAAATCTTAAAAATTCTAATGGTTCTTAAAATATTTTAAACTCTAAAAACTTCAATTGTATTATGGCTCTGTAATTAAACCTTATTTAAAATCTATTCCAAGTAAACCCGGTTTCTATCTATAGTCCTCTAATTATCCACGTTTTTCGAATATTTTCATCCTTATCTCATTTTATAAGGCTTAATTGAAACGATTGTGACAGCCATCTTGTCATTTTTTGACAAGATCTTTAGTTTTTTATTGGATAAAAGCGTTCTTGGAAATGTAGGTAATAAATAATAGCGTGGGGCAGGTGGCGGTTTTAAAATAGAAAGAACGGGTTCTTCAGTGTCAACTCTCGTGTTTACGGTTTGTCAACTCTATTCAAAACAAAGTGGAAAACTAAAAAGAAAAAAAAATTTTCTTCTCGATATTTGGGATTTTGATTCTTTCTTCATTGGTCAAAAGATTGCAATAGAAGTTTTATAATGATCTTAAAATAGATCTAGAACCAGTTTTTAAGTTGATAATTTACTAATTAAAGCCTCGACCTTGCCAAAACGATAAGTCTTGAAAAAGTGGAGTTTTAACTTTGAATTGTGGCGTCTTTATCCCCGTTTTTTTTTCTTGCTCAATCGAGGCGACAACCGCATTCTCATTGCAGTCATCTTCCTGGACGCCGACAATAAAAGTTATGTCATCCCCTAGATTTTAGACTAAAAACGTTCACTCTCATAATGGGGAAATTATTAAGCATTTAGGTTACGACGATTCGGTTATCGTCTTATTATCCCTCGAAAAACCGTTTTTCACTTCGCCTAGATTCTTGAAAAATAAAGTAGGGAGAAATTTTTGGAGTTGTTCCTTGTGGCCTGGGCGAAGACTTTCATTTTTTCTACGTCTACGAAGAATTTTTTTGACAGTTGGAACGAAAAAATTTTTAAATTGAGGAAGTTCCCGTCAGTGCCAGCTCCATACCAGTACTTTATCTTGATTTAACCATGTAGATGGCGCTGATGTTACAACATCATTTTACGTTTAGTAGCATTGCATAACAATAAATTAGTTGATGTCCCATAACTCAATAAACTTTCATTGTGTGATCAATAAAAATGATAGTTTTTAAACTGAGAGATACAGAAAATTTTTTCTCTCTTTTAAAAGCCAATCAACGTCGCAAGTATCGAAAAACTCGACTTCCCACATCCCTTAATCTTCGAAGTGGTTTTTTATCGATACGTGACTTTCTTCCTTCCTCGAAGGCACTCGAGAATCTTCACCTTCGTAAGCATTATCCGTTAATGAAAACGGATCACGAAACTCTATCAATTTTCTGAGCTTAAAATCCACACCTGGATTTTTTTTTCGAGAGATTTCGCAATTTATTGTATAACGGTGACCACTACATTATCATTAATCAGTTAAAAAGTACTAATTAAGTGTTAAACATTTAATTTTTAGAAGAAAGAGAATAAAAATTAAAAGTGAAAGTAATCATAAAAATACGAACGTAGTGACCCTTTGAGTCCTTCAAATCGACAATTCCAACAATATTAATGATTTATTACTTTCAAGCCTCAATTTTATGGAGTGCACTTTAAAAAAACTATAAAAACCTCCCCATTTATTGAAAAATAGGTTTCGCGGAAGAGTTGATCAAAAGCTTTAAAATTAACCTATTTTTTCCCACACTTCGATTAAAAAAACCTGTTTGAAGTATCAGATTAGAATTATTTTTTGATTGTTTCCCTATTACGACCCCTTGTAAGTATCGTCCGAAACGCATTTTTTAAAAATTCGAGCGAGTTATGGACAAAGATCGTTAATTCGGTGGTTTGTGCCCTTACGTAAAACCTCATTCGATGCTGGCTTCTCTTTCAGTCTTAAAAACGGACCAATTTCGGTCCCTTTTTACCTTGCGTAATTCCATTGCCACATTACTTTATTTTTTTCATTTTTTTAATCGTTTTATCGGCGTGTCCAGCATAAAAATTACCCCTAGAATTATTTTAATTAAAAAAAAACAAAATCTTTCCCACCGTTTGAACCCTGATCTCCATGTCAACCTGATACGCTAACCGCTCAATTACCTTACTTCTGAGCCAAAATCTTATCATAAATTCAAAAATTTGATAAAGGATTTTTCCATATATGGAAGTAGCTAAAGTGTAGCTTAAAGTAGATAAAGTGAAGCTAAAAGTAGCTAAAGTGTAGCTAAAAGTAGCTAAAGTGTAGCTTAAAGTGGCTAAAGTGTAGCTAAAAGTAGCTAAAGTGTAGCTAAAAGTAGCTAAAGTGTAGCTAAAAGTAGCTAAAAGTAGATAAAGTGAAGCTAAAAGTAGCTAAAGTGTAGCTAAAAGTAGCTAAAGTGTAGCTTAAAGTGCTAAAGTGTAGCTTAAAGCTAAAGTGTAGCTTAAAGTAGCTAAAGTAGATAAAGTGAAGCTAAAAGTAGATAAAGTGAAGCTAAAAGTAGCTAAAGTGTAGCTTAAAGTAGCTAAAAGTAGATAAAGTGAAGCTAAAAGTAGCTAAAGTGTAGCTTAAAGTAACTAAAGTGTAGTTAAAGTAGCTAAGTGTAGCTAAAAGTAGCTAAAGTGTAGCTTAAAGTGGCTAAAGTGTAGCTTAAAGTAGCTAAAAGTAGATAAAGTGAAGCTAAAAGTAGCTAAAGTGTAGCTAAAAGTAGATAAAGTGAAGCTAAAAGTAGCTAAAGTGTAGTTAAAAGTAGCTAAAGTGTAGCTTAAAGTAGCTAAAGTAGATAAAGTGAAGCTAAAAGTAGCTAAAGTGTAGCTTAAAGTAGCTAAAAGTAGATAAAGTGAAGCTAAAGTGTAGTTAAAGTAGCTAAAGTGTAGCTTAAAGTAGCTAAAGTGAAGCTAAAAGTAGCTAAAGTGTAGTTAAAAGTAGCTAAAGTGTAGCTTAAAGTAGCTAAAGTGAAGCTAAAGTAGCTAAAGTCTAGTTAAAAGTAGCTAAAGTGTAGCTTAAAGTAGCTAAAGTGTAGCTTAAAGTAGCTAAAGTGTAGCTTAAAGTGGCTAAAGTGTAGCTTAAAGTAGCTAAAAGTAGATAAAGTGAAGCTAAAAGTAGCTAAAGTGTAGCTTAAAGTAGCTAAAGTGAAGCTAAAAGTAATAAATGAAGCTAAAAGTAGCTAAAGTGAAGCTAAAAGTAGCTAAAGTGTAGTTAAAAGTAGCTAAAGTGTAGCTTAAAGTAGCTAAAAGTAGATAAAGTGAAGCTAAAGTAGCTAAAGTGTAGCTTAAAGTAGCTAAAGTGAAGCTAAAAGTAGCTAAAGTGTAGTTAAAAGTAGCTAAAGTGTAGCTTAAAGTAGCTAAAGTGAAGCTAAAAGTAGCTAAAGTCTAGTTAAAAGTAGCTAAAGTGTAGCTTAAAGTAGCTAAAGTGTAGCTTAAAGTAGCTAAAGTGTAGCTTAAAGTGGCTAAAGTGTAGCTTAAAGTAGCTAAAAGTAGATAAAGTGAAGCTAAAAGTAGCTAAAGTGTAGTTAAAAGTAGCTAAAGTGTAGCTTAAAGTAGCTAAAGTGAAACTAAAAGTAGCTAAAGTGTAGTTAAAAGTAGCTAAAGTGTAGCTAAAAGTAGCTAAAGTGAAGCTAAAAGTAGCTGAAGTCTAGTTAAAAGTAGCTAAAGTGTAGCTTAAAGTAGCTAAAGTGTAGCTTAAAGTGGCTAAAGTGTAGCTTAAAGTGGCTAAAGTGTAGCTTAAAGTAGCTAAAAGTAGATAAAGTGAAGCTAAAAGTAGATAAAGTGAAGCTAAAAGTAGCTAAAGTGTAGCTTAAAGTAGCTAAAAGTAGATAAAGTGAAGCTAAAAGTAGCTAAAGTGTAGCTTAAAGTAACTAAAGTGTAGTTAAAAGTAGCTAAGTGTAGCTAAAAGTAGCTAAAGTGGCTAAAGTGTAGCTTAAGTAGCTAAAAGTAGATAAAGTGAAGCTAAAGTGTAGTTAAAAGTAGCTAAAGTGTAGCTAAAAGTAGCTAAAGTGAAGCTAAAAGTAGCTAAAGTGTAGTTAAAAGTAGCTAAAGTGTAGCTTAAAGTAGCTAAAGTGAAGCTAAAAGTAGCTAAAGTCTAGTTAAAAGTAGCTAAAGTGTAGCTTAAAGTAGCTAAAGTGTAGCTTAAAGTAGCTGAAGTGTAGCTTAAAGTGGCTAAAGTGTAGCTTAAAGTAGCTAAAAGTAGATAAAGTGAAGCTAAAAGTAGCTAAAGTGTAGCTTAAAGTAGCTAAAGTGAAGCTAAAAGTAGCTAAAGTGTAGTTAAAAGTAGCTAAAGTGTAGCTTAAAGTAGCTAAAGTGAAGCTAAAAGTAGCTAAAGTCTAGTTAAAGTAGCTAAAGTGTAGCTTAAAGTAGCTAAAGTGTAGCTTAAAGTAGCTAAAGTGTAGCTTAAAGTGGCTAAAGTGTAGCTTAAAGTAGCTAAAAGTAGATAAAGTGAAGCTAAAAGTAGCTAAAGTGTAGCTTAAAGTAGCTAAAGTGAAGCTAAAAGTAGATAAATGAAGCTAAAAGTAGCTAAAGTGTAGTTAAAAGTAGCTAAAGTGTAGCTTAAAGTAGCTAAAGTAGATAAAGTGAAGCTAAAAGTAGCTAAAGTGTAGCTTAAAGTAGCTAAAAGTAGATAAAGTGAAGCTAAAAGTAGCTAAAGTGTAGCTTAAAGTAGCTAAAGTGAAGCTAAAAGTAGCTAAAGTGTAGCTTAAAGTAGCTAAAGTGTAGTTAAAAGTAGCTAAAGTGTAGCTTAAAGTGGCTAAAGTGTAGCTTAAAGTAGCTAAAGTAGATAAAGTGAAGCTAAAGTAGCTAAAGTGTAGCTTAAAGTAGCTAAAAGTAGATAAAGTGAAGCTAAAAGTAGCTAAAGTGTAGTTAAAAGTAGCTAAAGTGTAGCTTAAAGTAGCTAAAGTGAAACTAAAAGTAGCTAAAGTGTAGTTAAAAGTAGCTAAAGTGTAGCTAAAAGTAGCTAAAGTGAAGCTAAAAGTAGCTAAAGTCTAGTTAAAAGTAGCTAAAGTGTAGCTTAAAGTAGCTAAAGTGTAGCTTAAAGTAGCTAAAGTGTAGCTAAAAGTAGCTAAAGTGTAGCTTAAAATTAAAATTGCATATTATGCAGGTCGCCGCTATGGCTATCACGAAGCATTTTCACACCTCAAGCAGTTAATCCTGTATTCGTCACAATTGATATTTTTGTCCTTCTTGTATAGAAAAGAAAACTAGGGCGATTTCAATGACAAAAATCACTTTGAAAAAAAAAAAATTTTTTATTTAAAAAAAAATTGATAAAAATTTTTTACGCGAAAAAAAAAGTCCGATTTTACGTTTTTCTTCAGCCTTATAATTATTTTTTATAAAAATTTAAATAAGTGGTGGTGCAGATCAGGTATTGGGAGCCCAATTTTTTTAACGTGGGCTTGAAATCCGTTGTGTTTATCTGCAGTATAGTGGACTTCACGGAAGGTCCCGTCGCTTCTTTGAGCCTGTAGAATCCTTTAACGACATCACCAAATTTAGTCTCGTGGTGCATTTTTTCATCTCCTGTATGCGGATCGTTCACTCTATAACCGTAGCTGTAATGAGTGGGCTCCTAAAATCACAAAATAGTAACGAAAAACATTGTTTAATAATTACGTACGTCATAATAGTCGTAGTGGCCGAAATGCGCGGCGTGAGTTAAAAACGAAAGGAAGCCAATAATGGTCAAAAACTGGAATAAAAAGATATTTTTAGCTTAACGGTCGAAATGGTCGACTAATTAAATTAAGGTTTCGTAATTGAAAACGTGGTGAGCACGCACGTGAAAATATATCGTCTGCCAAAAAGTAGTTGTAAATTTAAAAAACTTCCTGCTACAGATCACTTCCGTCACGACCGATTACAGAAAAAAAATTCTTACTAACCTTTACTATCATGTCTAAGGAACGTCTGAAGTGACAAAAGATTCACCCCGTTCTTTTTATAGTTGGCTCTAAGTGGAAACGAGCTCTAGTTCTTCATAGATTTTTATCTTTGCATTCAAAAGACAATCTTAAGATCTTGCAACAATGGGTTGCAAAAATAAATTCTAAATGATAAAATTTCAAAGGTTCTAAATTTTTAACTTTTTTCCCCTTTTCTTTGCAACTTCATTGGGGTTAATTTTTTTCCTCTCGTCACATCAAGTTTTTCTAGTAGTGGCTTCTCGACACGGCTGACCCAATACATTTTAAAATTTTTAAACGTTTTAAAAATCTGTGGTTACATAATCGCGGATTAAAAATTTAACGATAAATAGGGAAGTGGTCATTCCACGCTCTGGTAAATTCGTGTTAAAGAACTACCTTTAAATCAAGGCCTCGGGTTCCGTGCCGGAGAATTTTCTGTTTACTCTCACTTACGAGGATCGTTCTAAATCTGGACCTCTATACGTAACCGCATTGTTTTCCTTAAAAATAAAAATTTGTCTTGATCTCTTATTTTTACTTAATTAACAAGTTGTTTTTTTCCTCTATTGTTTGTTTACGGAAGCGTTTCTTCCTCGTTTCTTTGAGAAAAATAATCGCATTTTAAAAAAAATTTTGTGGGTTAGTGTGCTAGACTTTCTGGGTAGAAGCGGTGTAGGATTTTTTTTTGAAAAATTATTCGTACTTAGTGACTTAATCAACCGTTTTCTGGATAGTTTACACTGTTTTTATGTTTAGTTGACCAACGACTTTATCGTCTATCATTATGGGTAATCGTTTTCTTGCTTCATCTATGTCGACCACACGTCAATATGTTGGTTATTATTTAAAAGAAACTATAGATTACAAAAGTACTCATTTTAAGTTTCTTAAGAGGCAAAATTAAAATGCATTTTATATGCAATAATTAAAATTTATAGTTTAAATCGGCGAAAACGAAAGTTGGGTGACCCCGAAACGCTCGGTTACCTTGTACGACCTTGCGGGGTATAAAAAGTTGGGTTAATGAACCGTCTTATTTTAATGGAATTAAGTTCGTAAAAGAAAAGTTTTTTTTTACGTAAGGGAGTTGACCGGTTAAGTCCACGTTTGGATATCGGCACTCCGTCCCTGAGGTACGGGGAAAGTGTCGCAAACCGTTGGCCCACTCGAACGTATGCGCGCTTAAGAAACGGTCGCAAGGTCCATCTTTCACTCCATAGTCCTTCAGTAGCTCTCAATACAATTTGTCTTCACCCTTGTATTCCGGCCTTGTTTGCAAATTAAACCCTTTCTCCTTTGTAGATTTTTACGTCGTAAAAAAAAGTTAACGGATCTACAAGAATAAAAGCATAAAATTAGCATATTTAAAATGTTTTAGATTTGAAATAGGCGAGGGCGTTTAAAATTTTCTTCATTCTTTCATTGAGGCGTTTTATGTAAGAACCCTGGACTGGGTCAGTTCGAACGGGTTCCTCATTGCCGCGAACGACCGACAAACCCAAAAGGAACTCAGAAATGTGATTTATTCCATTATCACCTACAAACTTATCCTTCAAACTTGCTCTTGTATTATGTCATCGAGGGGCTCAACGTAATTACCGCCTTATCTCCACCTACCGATATCAAATTTTCAGATATTCTCGATCGATAGAATGAATTTATTATTCTGGATTCCTTTCCTCACGCACACGTTATGAAATTGCGAATCGGAGTGGGCATTTACTTTGTTATTCTGATCAAGGAGCAAATGTTTTATCGGTTTATTTGGGCCTTTCCCACGGTTTTTGCCCCAAAAATACTTTTGAGAGACGAGTTATCGTGATACCTTCATGTCCGGTTTTTGGAGGGTCTTCCATCGCAGCGTATAGAGAAACTTCCGTTGATGAAGGTTGTCCGTTCATCCAATTCCAAATTTTCCAGAATCTTTCTTCTGCAGATATTGTCAAAAATGACGGATCTGTCTATTGGGTTTAATGCGCTACAGCCATACGGTCAGCTCGTAGCCAAATTTGCACGGGGGGGGGGTTTGTTGTAGGCAGAAATGTTGGCTTCTCACGCCCCTTCCGTGTTGTCTGGCAAGCGTAGGCGATGGACGGGACGAAGAGGCAAAATAGTAGGTATATGTTTTGATTTTGTTGATAAAATCCAGAGGCAATCATTTTAAATGCTTTATTTTATACAAAATGTTTTTAAAAAATCACAGATCCATTTTATAAATTAAAAAATTTCATTTTGTTAAAAGCCATGATGTTTGTGAACGGCATGTCCGATCCTTTTGACTTCGGCGTTGAATCCGTTGTGCTTGTCGGCGGTGTAATGGACTTCACGAATTGTACCGTCGGGCTCTTTAAGCATGTAGTAGCCTTTGACGACGTCCCCTTCTCTGGTCTCATGGGCGCTTTTGTAGTCCCGGTGTGCTCATCGTGAACTTTGTATTCGTAGTATAGTGTGGCGGCGCCTACAAAAATCAGCCATTATTATCATTTTTATGTTTCAATCCCTAATTCTCTTTTTAGCATTTATCCATATCTCTGCATGCTTTTAGAGCTTTTAAAAATTATTTTAATATCTGTAATCCTAATTTTACCCCCTACTTACATATTCATGATGTTCAATATACCCAGCTGTGGCTAACGCGGCGAAAGCCAAAACAAAAACAGCAACGAATACCTTTAAAAAAATACATAATTCAAAAATTATGAAAATCTTTCTACTACCTTCATGTTTGAGATCTAGAATAAAAGTGTAATAATCAAAAATTCACGCGGTTTATATTAGGAAAAATAAGGAGATTCGCTCGGGTTAAGATGGGTTCAGAAATTTTTAATTTTATTCCTAACTTTCAGGATATTGTTTTTTATTTAGTAATATCGTTAATAAATTTTTAAATAGAACAGTATCTCTACTCCATATTTCCAGATCAATAAAATTTAATGAAATTCCGTCCTAAACATAATTAAAATTGTTGAAATAAATGTCTTGTGGTTTTATTTATTTAAATGCCAGAAAAAAAAACTAATTTTTGAATGATTTAAAATTTGCATAAGATCTGTGATAATTTAGGATTCCGTAAAAATTATGTTAAAACTGCATTTAAGTGCATATCTGGAAAGCGATAATGAATGGTAATACGATTGAATGTTCCTTTCATTCTTAATAATACGTTTACTCATGATATTGGGCCGCGTTTTTGTACTTGACATAACTAAATTAGTGTCAAATAATATTGCGGAATACGGACGCAATAAACATTAAAATCGTAAATTAGTGTTTTCTTTAGAAATAAATGCAGTCGTAATTTCCTAATTTAGACGTACTTGTAAAAAAAAATTAATGTGTATTTGAATTTTTAAAAAATAAGAATAAGGAGAATATGTCTTACTTTAGTCACGAATTTCATTAAACAAAATTTTTATGTAACGAAAAAACGTTTTCATGCTACCTTTTTGAGTACCTTCGGTCAATTTTTTGTAGGCTTAAAAATGCTTTTGATATTCTAATTTTTATTGCGTATGTATTCCGCAAGGAGCTTGATTTATAAATAACCAATAATGGAGGAAGAATGACTGATAACGGGTATCTCATGACGCGTTTCGGCTTAAAAGTCTCGTCAGTGACCTATTCCCTCTATCACAATCATTCTTCTTTTCACTGTGAACCCTATGTCCGAGAGATTTAGTAGACACAGCGGGAAGCCGGAAACAAACCGTTTCCCTGAAGCTCACCGCCGCCTCCACAAAAAAAAAAAAAAAAAAAAAAAAAAAATAAAAAAAAATGCTTTGTTTGATAGAAATTTTCAAAATTTGCGGATATGCCTAAAGTTCAGTTTTTTTAACAACCTTAAAAGGAAGTTATTGTGATACCCAACAAACCATAGACTCTATAAAAAGGCAGTCCAGACCTGTAGAGGAAAACCGATCAATTTTTACTGATCATGAGGTTGTCTGTGTTGCCGGCCATCCGTCCGCCACCTTATTTTTCCGGAACACTTCACGGCTCTAATTTTCATTTTTCACTGAACCTTCCTTTCATGTAGTTATTTTCTTCATTCTTTCCTTCTTTGTAGGAAAATTGAAAAAACGATTTTTCAAATCCCTGCCTTTAGTTTTATTTCTTAACGTTTCGTAATGATTAAAAATCTACTATCATGTTTTCGGACTCATTTTTTTTTCGGTCCACCTATTTCTAGACGTTACAGTTTTGCAATAAACGACCACACGGTCTCAAAAGCGAAAACTTACCAAAAAATTTTAATAAAAAGGGAACAGGTTCGAGAGAATTTGGACAGTGTGTTGCAACTCAGGATTCGGGAAGGGAGAGTCAAAGGGGTATATAATCCGCGGAGTATTTACAAGGGCAGAGTCACTTCTCATTCAAACCGTTCAAAACTTCATCTAAAAAAAATACAAAAATGAACTCCTTCATTCTTTTTGCCGCCGCGTTTTTGGCCGTCGCCAGTGCCCAATATTACGGAGGACATTCTGGAGGGTATCATCAAGCCATCGGAGGCGGATACGGTCACGGACACGACGACCACGATTACTATGTAAGTAAATTTTTAATTTTTCAAAAGCACCTACTTCCCATTCGTCTAAATTTTTTCCCAATTTTTTGCACTATTTGGTACACTTTTTAAATATATATACCTATTCGTGTTGGGGATTTTCGCTGATTGTCTATATAAATTTCAGGCTCCTCCTCACTATTCTTTTGAATACAACGTCCACGACCCGCACACCGGAGATATCAAAGCCCAACACGAAACCCGCGAAGGAGACGTCGTCAAGGCTACTACACCCTTAAAGAAGCCGACGGAACCACCCGAGAGGTCCACTACGCCGACAAACACAACGGATTCAACGCCGTCGTTTTAATTACATCATTGAATACTTTCCTTCATTGGTAAATCGCAATGTCGTGATTGCGTGCTTTGTTCGATCTAGATTTACTCTGGCAAGAATAGGCTCTTGACTTCCTTATTCTTGACAACAATCTTCATTTTTAAAAAAAGGATTTGAAGAAAAACAGGTTTTTTTGGTAATTCTCAGATTTTAGTGCACTTTTTAGGCATTTAAGATGTAACATGTGACTTTCTTCTATTAAAACTAATTTAGGAGGACTTTCGCTTGGCACGTTTTTTAATTAATCTGACCATCACATACGGATTTTAAAAAAACATTTTCAAGATATTTTGTAACCTGGTTAATTCCTTCGAATTTTCTAGACTCAAGAAATCAATCGCAATTTTGTAGAGTATAATACCCAGCGTGAAAGTTAATAAATCTATAAGAGTTCACTCTAGTTTATGTAATTTTCTCTGGAACTTGCGCATGCGACATAGTGTTAAGAAATAATGTTAGCCATTTTTTAGTGAACTTAAGGATCCCTGAAATGCGGAATGTACGCCCACAAATATTACGAAACGTTTATAATCTCGATCGTCCTTCTTATTAAGACCCGGTAGCATTTTTAGGTCACTTTTTTGATAGAGATCGTGCAGGACTTGTCCAAGCTCGTACGCTAGTATATGACTTTCCAAGACGAGACAATAAAAATAAAACTTTCACTTAGAATTACGGAGCACCTTTTTTTTCTTTCTATTTTTATTCCTAATTAATTTACTTATATTTGACTTTTTTTTGGAGAAAGTGGAGCTTTAAAATTGATTTTTTATGATTAAAATAAAAAAATTTGATGAAACGAGTTTTGTACGTAGTATATTGTTTAATAAAGCTGAAAGCTGAGTAAGTTTGTTTTCCTAACCAATTTTTCGTAAAGTGGGAGCAAATTCAAAAACTTGTTAAAATTATGGTTTTAACTTCCTTAAGAAGTTATTGTGATACCCTCCACGTCGGGTTTTTGGGGAAAGGTCTTCCCCAAAAAGGAAACCCCGGAAAATTTTTCGAACAAAAATTTAAAAACTCGGAAAATTTTTTCTTGGAGTGCTACCCTCCACGTCGGGTTTTTGGGGAAAGGTCTTCCCCAAAAAAGGAAACCCCGGAAAATTTTTCGAACAAAAAATTTAAAAACTCGGAAAATTGTTCAAAAAAAATTAAGACTTCCCCCTTCCTTATTCTTTTCCTCCTTTATACTTTCCCTCCCTTCGTTATACTTTCGTTCCTTTATACTTCCCCCTCCGTTATACTACCCCTTCCATATACTTCCCCCTCCGTTTTATTTTGCCAAAAAAAAAGCAAGTTTTGTCGTTTTGTCTTTCACCTACCGAAAAAAGCACTCTTTTACCAGATTATTGGGCGTTTTCCTCGGTTTTTATGCCCAGAAATACAAAAATTACCACATTTTTAGCTTTAATATGACGTTTATGTTCTTGTTGGCTTTTTCCTCTAGTCCTCCTTCTCCGAACTCGTTTATTCTTGAGGAAAGGATCTTTAGGATAAATAAAGTAAATTGTACATAATAAATATTTATTTTTTAAGATCCTTACTCTAAAAAAAAATCAAAATAAATAATTTTCTTCTCCTTTTTTTCCCCCACAACTCATTTATTAACAAAAATGTCATGTCCATGATATTCTTTATGCGTGGGGTGCTTTGAATGGCCTTATTGGTCACAACTGCTTTAAAACCCGTGTGTTTTCCCGCAGTATAGTGGACTTCTCTGGTCGATCCGTCCGGCTGTTTCAGCGATAGAACCCTTTGACTTCATCCCCTTTTCTCGATTCTTCGTGACTTTTTATATCGCCAGTTGTCGGATCATTCACACTGTACTTAAAAGCGTAAAAAGTCGGTGTCTGCAATAAAAAATTTAAAAAAGTTTTTTTTTTTTTGAAATCTTACTTCATGAGAATCTTCATCTACGTATTCGGTTTCTTTGAATATTTCAGGGTTTGTGACAAAAGGATGGTTGTAGTACTCTTTTATTTTAGTCTCTCCGAACGTTTCTTTTTTATTTTTTTGATAAATATTTATAGCGTCGTGAAATTTGATCCCTTGTATTTTTTCGAGTTCTTCATAATATTTTTTGTGGTGGTCCTCATGAAAGTTTTCGTCTATGGATTGATATTCGAATTTATTGACTTCTTTTTTATTGAAGCGCCCTCTTTCATTTCCTGGAAATGCCTGTACTAGTTGTAATAAAATAATAAAATTTTAAAATTCTTACTCTGTACGGACGTAAATATGGTCTTCTAACTTGTCTTATCGGACGAAAACGGTACTGGGCTTGAGTAAGGCCGACGAAGGCCAAGAACACGAGAAACAAGTTCATTTTTTGGTACACGATTTAAGTCTGGCCTTGGTCCAGAATGACGGTCACGTTTATATACCGGCTCTCTCTTCAAAATCTCCCTCCATGAAGATGAGTCAAACTGTCACTTTCATCAGATTGTGATTATCATGAATAATTTCTAATTTTCTCATTAGTTTAAAATTAATTTATTTTTAATATACAATTTAGTTATATTTGTAAAATGATTGATAATGAGTAGGTAGGACGATATTTCGGACGACGGCGTTGAACCCGTTGTGTTTGTCGGATGTGTAATGGACTTCTCGGATCGAACCGTCGGCTTCTTTAAATGTGTAAAAACCCTTGACGACATCTCCTTCTCTCGTCTCATGCTGTGCCTTAATGTCCCCAGTATGTGTGTCCTTCACGTTATATTCAAACGTATAATGCGGTGGAGTCTAGCGGGAAAAAAATGACATCAATTTAAGCACAAAAAAGTACAGCCGGAACCACATCGGCCAGGAAGAACCCCCTGACTGAGGAAACAAAAGCTTCTTGAAATAATAATAATTTTAAATAATTACGTAATAGTCCTCGTCTTCCATGTAGTGATGTTGAGCGAATATCGAGGGTATGAGAAGCGCAAATGTGAAGAAGTTCATATTGATTGGATTAGTCGAACTTGACTCTCCGCCCTTGAAAACTTGATCTCTCTTTTATACCTACAACTTTCTTGTCAAGCCCCACCATCAAGTTCACACTTTTTTCGTATTTTTTGAATTTATATAAAAAAATCTATCCTAATAATGTGTGATACATTATTAAAAATGAATTTGTTGTAAAAAAAAGTGTTAAATAATTTAAAATTTTGGGGATTAATTATGGTTTTCGATGTCCTTGATTGAAGCGAAATTTCTCCCTGAGGTGTTTTTTTGTCAAAGTGGGTTTACAGGTTCCGTTTCTTTATGAAATTCGCTTTCAGAAAGTAGGGCTTTTTAGTAAAACGGCGATAAATCAATATTTTATAAACGAGCAGACAAGTTTTTAATGACGAATACCCTTTTTCCATATAAAGTGATATCTTCAAAAAGCGATTTTTTTATCTTTTTGATTTTGTACAATATGAAAGAAGAGAAAAAGGATAATAACGAATACTTTTTGTCACTTTCCAAATAACTGGTTTCGTTTAAAACGTTTCTTACTTTACACTCTCCCTTCTAATCTTCTTTAAAGATAATCTAATTTCTCAATTATTGGACCAGGTAAAAAAAAAAGGTTTCAATAAAAATGTCCTACGAAGGAAAGGACATATTCTCTTCTTTGATGGTATGACGACATCGAAGTTAAATCGTGAAAATCGAACACCTGCAAATATCATCTTGGGCTATTATTTACGTAAAATGTGCAGTAAAGAGTCTTTAAAAATGTCCGCACGCGTCTACGTATGTAACGCGTTTCCATTTAGCTAACCGACCGTTAAATCGTTTCATCTCCTAAACTTTGATTGTTCTGTTACGAAACGTCGAGATTAAACGCTCGTTTAGGAAAATGGACACTTTTTTTAAACTTCCTGTTTCAGATTGTCGCTCTTGAAAATTTGATTTTCTGTTTATTTTTTTTTCGTAACGAGTTGAACTGGGTCAGTCTGGCAAGGTGAACGTTATAGGAAGTTAGTGAAACGATTTTTTTCTTCTACTGAATATTTTGACTCTGCTTTTACGCATTCCAGATCGACTTTTTTTTTCCTTTCATTTTTCTTTCACAATCATAATCTTCTCCCCCGCCCAAAATATTGTTTCAACTGCTGTGACAAACTGGTTTCAAACTGCAGTTAGAAGCTATTATTTTACACAATTTTCTTCATTTCGGCACAATAAATGCTTTAGGAATTTGCGCTGCTTAAAATTGAGAAGGTTGCTACTTGCTTATTTTGAAGGATTTTAATATTTTTTGGGGCAAAAACAGAAAAAGGAATTTTTATTTCGAACCTTCTGATATCCTACATTCTATTTCAAATTTTTTGATCAAAAATATATGGTGTTTACAGAAGCGTGAACTATTTTATAATGTAATTAAAATTAAGTAATTATCACATGCACGTGTGTGTATATAAAGGTGTTATGGATCATAAAAAAGTTACAGTCAACAGTCGTTCACACAACGAAAAACATCATGAAGATCGCTATTCTCCTGGGCGTTTTCGTCGCTTTTATTTCCGGCCAAACTCACGCCGATCATCACGAACATGATTATTACGTAAAAATTTAAAATTTCTTTGTTTTTTAAATTTTAAACAATTTTTTTCTTTAGTCTCCCCCGCATTATAGCTACGAATACAAAGTTGAGGATAAGCACACGGGGGATTATAAGAGTGCCCATGAAACTCGTGAAGGTGATAAAGTTAAAGGTTATTATATGTTGAAAGAGGCGGACGGGACCATCCGAGAGGTCCACTACACCGCCGACAAACACAACGGATTCAACGCCGAAGTCAAAAAATCGGACACGCCGTACACCACGAACCCGTCCACCATTACCACTATTGATAAAAACATGTAAATTAAAACTTTTTCACCTACTGATTTTCTAATAAAATATTTATTTCATCATTTTCTTATTTTTTTACATATTAATAATGGTGGGATACTCTACATAAGCCTTGCTAAATGCCACTTATCCGTTTTTGAGCAAAAAGTACTCCAAAAAATGTTCACCGAATACTCATTTTTAAAACTGATTTTAAAACTGAAAATGCTTAAAAAACAAGAAAATAGCAATCTGCTCCGATAGCCAGGCCGCACTAAAAGCACTATCTGCCCCGAAAACACCTCGGTGGTGGTGCGGGACTGTTTAAAGGCCCTGGAAGAAATATCCGCCGACAACTCTGTCTTGCTGTCATGGGTACCAGGGCACTCGGGGCTCAGGGGCAATGAGAAGGCCGACGAGCTGGCCCGCAAGGGATCAGAAATGACCCCCATTGGCCCTGAGCCCTTCTGTCACATTTCTAGGAGTGTGAAGAGTGAGGAGCTCAAAAGGCAAACTCTCTCTGCTACTTTGACGAGATGGCATAAAGCTCGAGGTCAAAGGCATGCCAAGATGTTCATTAGTGGACCACGGCATGGATTTACAGCAGACCTGCTCAGGCAGGGCAGAACCAAAGTCCGCATTATGGTGGGTCTGCTGACTGGTCACTGTAAACTCCGCAAGCACCTTCAATGGTTGGGAGTGACAGAGGACAGCACCTGCCGCTTCTGTTTGGAGGAGGAGGAGACGGCGGAGCACGTCCTCTGTTATTGCGAAGGCCTAGCACGGCTGAGGTTCATGGATATAGGGGAAGAGAAACCCAGTCCATCGAACTACACAAAGAGACCCCTGTCCAGCCTCTGGAGGCTAATTAAGAGCCTGGGGCTTGGTGGGGAGCTCTGATCAGGAAACAAGGGCGCACAATAGACCCATTAGGGGTCGGAGTGCACAAGGCCCTAAAAACCTAAATCTAAAATCTAAAACTGAAAGTACGGAGAAATTAGGGCCGTTTTTGAGCCCTAGCAGGATGATGACTTTATTTTGTTGTTCCTCTACTTTGAGAAAGTCCCTGGCTATCTACCACAACCAAAATCACTTCCTGTAAAATGACGATTTCGGAAAAAATTTGGGTGTTAGAAAAATTCAATTTTGAGTTTTTTTTTCTGGCGTTTCTCCATTTTAAGCTACTTTAAAAAAATAAAATAGACATTTTTATCTAAAATTTAGCTTTTGTGAAGGGGCAGAAAGTCTATTCTGTAATGTTGGTAATTGTGATTATGACAAGATTTATTAGTTCCATTGAAGTAACCATTTTTGTATTTTTTTTCCTTATGTAAAATAGAGGATATTAACTCTTTATGTCGTTGACATTGTACTCCAGGGGTGGTGGATTGTTGTGAAACAAATCCCGAAGTGAGAGGCGTGGTTGTATAAAAGGGACATTCAAGTAATATTCCGGTACAGAGTATCAGAAACATTTAAACCGGACTTCGATATGAATACTTTCTCGGTAAGAAATAGGTTTTTAAAGGAAAAATATTTGTAAATTTTTTTGTCAGGCTGTCGTTTTTTTTGGGGTCATCGCTTTGGCCGCCGCTCAATATCACGGGTATGGTCATGAAGAACATCATGTCGATTATTATGTGAGTGTTAAGTTTTTACAAATTATTTAATCTCTGATTAAGTCTCCCCCTCATTATTCCTACGAATATCAAGTTCACGATCCTCACACCGGAGACGTCAAATCTCAACATGAAAGTCGCGAAGGTGATGTCGTCAAAGGATTTTACAGTTTGAAAGAAGCCGACGGTACGACCCGAGAGGTCCATTACACTTCGGACAAACACAACGGATTTAACGCTGTCGTCAAAAAAGTCGGACACGCCATTCACGCTCAACCTCTCTACCACCATTAGGACCAATATTCTAGTGTATTTATTATAATTTATTTTTATACTTTCCTATTTTTTTAAGAATAAAAATGTGATACAAAATTTCGATTGTTTTACTTTACCATAATTTAAGGATATAACAAAATAGAAAAGTGTTTCCACGGTAAGCCAGAAGTCTCGGGTTCGAATCCAATTCAATGCCTCTTTTTAGGTAGATTTATTTTCTTTGAAACCTACCTATTTTTTTCCCTCCTCCTCCTTATTTTCATATTTTTAAACTTTTTATTATAATTTTTAATTGAAATAATTTGAAAAATTCTACATATTACGTTATAAGAAGGAAGAGAAATTATAACGAAAGAAATCGTGTCAAGTTCATCGTAAGACTCACTGGAGCATATCATTTCGCCTTATCTGAGAACTTAACTATTTCATTTTTTTCTTAATTTTTATTTTCTTTTTATCTACTTTTAATTGGTGACATTTCGACCTGATGTTGAGCTTTTAAATTGAAAAAAAGTAGTGGTTAGCTTGATTTTTAAACACAATTCAATGTGATACCCTTCACAGACGGTTTTGGTATAAAATTGTGGCTTGATATACAGGGTGTCCGGAAACACATGGCAAGCGTCTGGGAGCGTTAAAAAGTGGTTTTACGAAAAAAAGTTAAATGTAAACCCCCCTTAATTTAAATCAAAGAATTTGATGGTGTAGTTTAAAATCCGCCTGGATATACAGGGTGTCCCAGACACAACCTAACTCCGTTATTTCAAATAAGAACCCCTATTTTTATTTCAGATTCGTAATCTACGCAAAATTTCAAGTAGATTTGAGTACTCATATGACGATTTTGGACAACTTTTAAAAAATGTCAAAATTTAGCGTTTTTTGCGCTAAAATCCGTTAAAATTGACCTAGGAGACTCGTTTTTTTTTAATTCCACTTATTTTTTCCCGAAGAATCCAACTGTCTCAAATTTGAGCATCTTCGCATTCAGCATCACGAGATTTCGTCGCTAATGGCCTTTTTTCAAGTTTAACTCCAAATTCCATACTTCAAAATGGAAATTAGCGATTTGTTGACGGAATTTTAATTTTTGATGCATAAACACAAAAGACGCTGTAGCTCTTTCAAAATTTGTGGTCCGAAAGAAAAATTCCTTTCAACAAGTGCTATTTTTCATTTCTGAACTAAAAATTTGGGTTCTAACTTGAAAAAAGGCCATTAGCGACGAAATCTCGTGATGCAGAATGCGAAGATGCTCAAATTTGAGACAGTTGGATTCTTCGGGAAAAAATAAGTGGAATTAAAAAAAAAAGGGGTCTCCTAGGTCAATTTTAACGGATTTTAGCGCAAAAAACGCTAAATTTTGACATTTTTTAAAAGTTGTCCAAACATGTCATATGAGTACTCAAATCTACTTGAAATTTTGCGTAGATTACGAATCTGAAATAAAAATATGGGTTCTCATTTGAAATAACGAAGTTAGGTTGTGTCTGGGACACCCTGTATATCCAGGCGGATTTTAAACTACACCATCAAATTCTTTGATTTAAATTAAGGGGGGTTTACATTTAACTTTTTTTCGTAAAACCACTTTTTAACGCTCTCCCAGACGCTTGCCATGTGTTTCCGGACACCCTGTATACGAGGATGGAAAAATATAGAAAAAAAATTAGGACTTCAGTGGGATTTGAACCAAAGGCCTGAGGTTTTCTTATTCCGCGCTCTACAAACTGAGCTATGGAAGCCTAGGTGATAAATTGTTCTTTTATCGAGTCAAGTTTAAACTATTGATTAATAAT
Organism: Orius insidiosus; assembly: GCA_014119065.1. NCBI lineage: Eukaryota > Metazoa > Arthropoda > Insecta > Hemiptera > Anthocoridae > Orius > Orius insidiosus. The sequence continues at coordinate 231,392 of JACGAQ010000171.1, forward strand.
TAAAATTAACATCTAAAATACATATTAGGTATATCAAAATAAGAGGAAAAGAGAAAGAAGTAGTTGGAAAAACAGATTCAGATCAAAGGGCTTATCAACTCGGCTTCAGTGTTGGGCTTTAAACTTAAAGGTCGTATGTTCGAATCCCACTGGGGGCCTCCAATTTTTTACTCATTTCTCCTTCCTATTTTGCTCGGTTTAAAAAAATGAAAATAACTGTGATACCCTCAAATGATGGGTTTTCAAGTTTTGCTGATCTAAGGAAAACCACTGATATGAATTCGGGGGCGGGTTTTGAGCCCGTTTTTTCCTAACTTCATAGTCACCACCAGACTTTTACAAAATTTACCTTTTTTCCCAAGATTTCGGTATCTTGAAAACTTATTGTCTCTGAAATTCGTGAAATTAGAAAAATTGTCTCTCTAAAAATTGACGAGAAAATGAAGCTCTAAGCCCTTGTCTGAAGTTATGCTTGCTTTACCTTAACTGCTATGTCTTCATTTAGGAAACCAATCTTCAAAATCTTGAACTTGATATTTCACAAATGGCTAACTTTTCAAATTCTTCGTTATTTTTTTTTTCGGTTTAAAATTGAGGAAATTTAAATTAGAAATTCCATCGCCACTCATCCCTGCGTAACGGATACAATTAAAAGGATGCGTCGACGTAATAACGTTAGTAAAAGTTGATATAAAAAGAGAGAGATTGTTGATTACCAGCATTCAGTTTCGAGGAGTACGCCAGATCAAAAACAATGAATACTTTTATTATCCTTTTCGCCCTCGTCGCCGCATCGACAGCTCAATACTACGGACATGAAACCCACCACGAAGAAGAGCACTACGTAAGTTTATTTTAAAAAACGTTTAAAAACTTGTAATTTTTTTCGTTTAGTCTCCTCCTCACTATAGTTACGAATACAAAGTTCACGACGGGCATACCGGAGACGTGAAAAGCGCCCACGAAACCAGAGAAGGTGATGTCGTCAAAGGATACTATAGTTTCAAAGAAGCTGACGGTACAACTCGAGAAGTCCACTACACTTCAGACAAACACAACGGATTCAAAGCCGAAGTCAAAAGGATCGGAATCCCTCACTATCCAGAAATCAAGCACCACCATTATTAAGAAAAAATAAAAATTTCAATTTTTTAAAATTCTTTTTTATCTTTCCCATGAAAACCCTTAAAAAATTAATAACAATTTTTTATTTTGTTTATGTTTATTTACAATCTTCAGGATCTTAACGTAGAATATTTTTGACAGTTTTTTAATAGATTAAAAGATTTTTATAAGAAAATTGTGAAGCATGAGAACTCTAATAAGGTCTATGGTGTCCATAATGATGAGGATGTACGGCATGTCCTGTCCTTTTGACTTGGGCGTTGAATCCATTATGATGGTCGGATGTGTAGTGGACTTCTCTGATCGTTCCGTCGGCCTCTTTGAGAGCGTAGAAGCCCCGAACGACGTCTCCTTCTCTGTGTTCTTTCTGAGCTTTGAAGTCTCCCGTGTGCGGGTCGTGGACGCTGTATTGGAAATTATACTTCGGCGGCGCCTAAAAATTTTTGTTTTATTTGAAATCGATGTATAAATATTTATATTTACGTAATAATCTCTTTTTTCACCGAATCCTGGGCCGTATTGAGGCTCGTTACCCTGATATCCAGACACCAACGCTAATAATAGCCCTAACGCGAGAAAATTCTGAAAAAATAAGTTCTCAATTTTGCAACTGAAGAAACGTGATTCCGTTTTACGAAAGTCGGTTGCGGAAATCTAATTTTTTTAATTGTTCGTCCGTAATGGAGCTCATAAATGCATCCTGAATTTTTTTTTTCTTTTCAAAACTTCCTTTGATTACAAACAATTAAAATTTCGTCTAGCATTTGCCCACTGAGAGCGAAAAGTGAGGAAAGTAGCCTAATAATTTTATAAAAAAATAAAAAATTCTCGCTTACCCTTACAGAGATCATTGCAGTTATTCCGATAACGAAAAATCAAATGACACTAAAGATCTAAAAGAACTCTTTTTATAAGAGGTGGTTTCGTTCATTTCATAACTTGGTTTTAAAACAAACTTTCTGAAATTCGTCGGTTTTCTTCTTCAGCGGTCACATTTAAAAAGGTTAAAAAGTCGATAATTTCGTTATTGTGCGGTTTTTATGAACGCGGCGCCTGGAATTTTCTAGACCGGCAACATTTGTCTGTCGTGCGGGTTGCCTATTTTGGTGTAAATAAGGCGTTGTTTTCATTGGACCAATGGTGAAGACAGAGTGTTCCAACCCTGTAGGGCTCCAAGGATTTGTTTTGACGGATTTTATATTTGGAATAATTTCAAAAAAATTCCTTTTACACCTTCCTTGGTATTCCTAGTCTGGATAGCTCCGAAGAAGCAATATGGCGAAAGGCGCTCTCTGTGTCTTTGTGGCTACATGTTATTCTAATGTGACACATGAAGAAGGGTATCACAATAATTCTTGTTGAAATTCTTGTGAAAACGACATTAAGGAAAATGGATGGGCTTGATTTTGCTATTAAAAGGCCATTAAATCGTAAAATGGGTCAAAATAAGATAAAAATGCGATTAACTGGCCTAAAAATTCTTAAAATTCTAAAAATTGTTGAAAAAAAAGTTTGTAAAAAAATCCATATATAGATAGCCCACGATATTTTCATGCTAAAAAAATTTCTAGCAATTTTCTTGCTGCACTCTACTCTAATATCCGTTCATTTTTCAAGCTAATAACGTCTATGAAATCGAAGTTTTCTCGTTTTATTACTTACTAAGCAATTGTTGAATAAAACTAGAGGATAGTTTTTTTCCTCTCGCGAGGAGAGCTCCTTTGAATTAACTATTTCAGTTAGCTGTTTCGAAAAAAAAAGAAGTGTTCCTATAGGTGCAAACCAATAAATCCGAGGTTTTATAATTTGGGGAAAAAAAGATACGAATCTAGGCTTTATCAAAAGTATAATTTTAAAATTTAAATCACAGATATGGTAACATGATTAGGTTCTACTCCTCCGCGATTAGAAGTAACCCCCTTCGTGAATTTGGTGATGGACGGGCTCGTGGTGAACTGGGTGTCCGATCTTTTTGACTTCGGCGTTAAAACCGTTGTGTTTGTCTGCGGTGTAGTGGACTTCGCGGGTCGTACCGTCCGCCTCTTTCAGCGTGTAGTAACCTTTGACGACGTCCCCTTCTCTGGACTCATGGGCGCTTTTGTAGTCCCCGGTGTGCGGGTCGTGGACTTTATACTCATAGGTGTAGTGAGGGACGTCCTACAAAAACAACAGAAAAATTACATCTCAAAAAAACTATCTGTACTTACATAGTAGTCTTTGTGCTCTTCATATCCTTCGTGGCCATAAGATCCGCCATCGCCGTGATATTGGGCCGAAACAACCGCAACAACAACACCAAAAAGTAGAAAACACTGTAAGATTTAAATTTAGAAATAAAAATTAATACTTTTTCTTTTTAACTTACAATTTTAGAGTTCATGTTTGTACAGTATCGAGGATAAGACTGTTTCGAGTGAGAGTTGACGTAAAGAATATATAGGGAAGACCATTGTTTACATTCGCATGGGAGATACACTCCAGTTCACCCGTGCCTCTGAAGAACTGGTGGAAATTCTTATACACCTAGCAATTAACATAATAATCTGCTTTTTCGACCGTCCAAAAATCGTTACTCAATAAAAAATACCATCATTTGGGTCATACATTGTACAATTTTTCACTTTCTCTAAATACGTAGGTATATACCTACTAAAAATAACCAAGAATTCAGATTTTTACGTTATTTTTTTCAAGAATCCTCTTCAAAAAGGATTATAATATTAACTTATTAACATTTATCATTTAAAAATCTGGGAGACCCTACATTGTAGGGTATTATAAAAGCTCCCTTTTAGTCCCTTTTAGGAAGTTGAAAAATCGGAAAAGGAAGAGTTTTTAAGTTCCGCTCACCATCCCAGGCGATATTCACGGTCTTAGGTTGGAAGGATGACGTAAAACGTAAGATTTTAATCGTCCTTTTCATTATTGTTTACATACACTTTTTCTCTTCCTGAAGATTTTCGTTTAACTTCCTCTTTAAGTGTAGAAAAGGCGTCGAGTTCCCGATTGTCCGAGGCGCCTGCGTATTTGTGATCTTATCAAAAGAACGTTATTTTGATACCCTTGTGGTTTCCGGATCTTTTGACACTTAAGTTTGTCTGGACATTTTTGGGGGGCATTTTCACAGCACCCCCCCCCCCAATAGCGGAGATATTGTTGTGCCTAGTTGTGCATTATGTCCGTCCTACCTCTGATTATCAGCAGATCAAATTTTCTGCTAAAATGCAATTTTTTTGCGTTGGGCCAATAGTTCAAGAGCTAGAGAAACAAGGGAGGCAGCAGTACTTCTGGATAAGGTTGATGTACTGCCACTCTCACTCTGGAGCATTCTCGCTCTGCTCCCTAAAGTTGGTTGAGGTTGCTCTGGGGGTCGTTAAAGGTTTCAGGGGTTGCCATGTTAAACGGCCAATAGCTCAAGACGAATTAAGCATAATCTTTTCTCTTTTTTTGCCCAAAACTTTTCATCTAAGCATTTTTTGTCCAAAAGTGTTAGAAAATGATAGAAACTGAACCTTCAGCCAATTTAGTTCGTTTTCTCGGTAAAAAATAAATAAAAACGTCATGTTTTATTCATTCTTGCGTGTTAGAAAAGCATCTTTACCGCCAGTAAGAATTTCAAGTCCTCTAGATTTATTATAAAATAAGAGTTTTTGCATGTTTTATTTAACTCAAAATGGTTTAAATAAGTGCGGAAGTTTTAAAAAAAGTTTCATTTGTATTTTTTTACAAAAAATAAAAACTATACAAATAAAATAATCAAACAAAATAAAACAACATGTTGAAATCGATGCCTCAGTAGGACTAGAGAGGAAAATTGGATTTCACTGATTGGAATTTAGTTTTTTATATCAGTGCTCATCTCCGTGTCCGTAGTGCTGAGGGTGGACCGCGTGTCCTTTCCGTTTTACGACTGCGTTGAATCCGTTGTGTTTGTCGGCGGTGTAGTGGACTTCTCTGATAGTCCCGTCGGCTTCTTTGAGCGTGTAGTAACCTTTGACGTCATCGCCTTTTCTTGTCTCGTGCTGACTTTTGACGTCACCGGTGTGCGGGTCGTGGACGTCATATTCGAAAGCATAATGCGCCGGAGCCTGATATAAATAATGAAATAGAAAATATGATAAAAAATAGTCTTACGAAATAGTCGACGTGATGACCGTGGCCGTGATGATGGTCGGCTTCAGCGCCGCCGCTCACATCGTCACCTTCAGAACCTCCTCCGTATCCACTCGCGTCGGCAAATCCAGCTCCGCCATACCCACCTCCGAATCCTCCGTAACCATGTTGTGGGAAAGCCACAGCCCACCCGACCAAAGCAACGGCTACAGCTAGAGTTATACACTGTAAACGTCAAATAATTAAAAATGATTCACTCTCACGAAAAAGGTATAAAATAAACTTCACTTTTCACCATTTTCCACTCTTACCTTTTTCATCGCGATTGAATGGACGTTGACAGTTAACTGATGCTGCGCTACATTGAACCCAGAGTTTATATAGCTTGAGGCAAACGCACGTAACTTTCCGGAGCCGATTTTTTTATTCTTTCTTGTCCTCGTACCATCAGGTTCGTCTAAAGCATAAAACCCTTCAACTTTATCACCATTTCTTGATTTGAATTTTCACATCTCCTGTATGTGGATCGTGGACGTTATATTCAAAAGTGTAATGAGGGTGTGCCTAAAAGTTTTTTTATTTTTTAAAAATATTTTAACTGAAAAAATGTTTTACGTAGTAGTCGACGTGGTAGTGTCCGTGCTCTTGCGCCAGAGAAGCCACAGCCCAGAGCGCCACAGCCAAAACCTGCAACAGTATTTCATCATCTGCTTTTTTTTTTTCTTCTCTCTCCACCTACAAACTCTTTAAACCATAAAAGATAATTGTAACGTCTATAGGACGCCTGTTGCTTCACGTCGCACGAAATCCTCGACAGTTTTTCGAGAAAGAGAAAGAAAAAAGAATTGTTCCCTAGGACTCGGCGGCTACAAAACTTGTCCAACAGAAAAATTGTCCAGAACGATCGGATCCTTTCTCCTCTACATGACAGAAGGAAATTTAAATTTTTATTATTTTATGGCATTTTCTTCTCTGAGTCCAATACGATTGAAAACGCCCAAAAGTACAAAACAAGTTTCTATCCTGAATCGCATAAAAAATTTAGCGGCCTAAAACCCTAGAAAACCACCCGAAAAGTGTAATATAATGTTTTTTAAGCGGAGAAGACGGCTCACAACGAATTAGAAATAGGGCTTCTAGGCTGAAACACAGTAAACCGACGATCAAGAAGTTACTGGGTCCAAAAGCGATTGAAAACGCCCCAAAAACCAGATAGATGAGGGTATGAAAACTTCCAAAAAACTATAATCCGAAGAAAATGTCCCAATACGTTTCCTGACTTACCAAGTTTTTAGGGTCCATTGTGTCCGCTTCACGTGTGAAACTATAAATGACTAAAAATATTCCTAAACGTATTTTATACTGTAAAATATTTCAAAAGCCTTAACATAACATGTTAACAATATAAACATAAAACGATTTCCGTCCACGTGTGACCGATCGGATAAAACGAAGAAAAAAAAAATAATTCTATTTAACGGAGAAAGTTCTCTATTCTAGTCAGTTTTTTTCGTATTAGTCAATATGGGTGTGATCGAGAGAAATAAAAAATTAAGAACGGGCTCCAGACGTCTTGACCATTCAAAAGTCGAAACCCGACGAGATTACTGTGTCAATGACCAATGTAAGTAACAAAAAAAAATATTCCTGGCAATTTCAAAATGTTTTCTAAATCATAAAAACATTTTTTTTTCTCAAGGTCTTATGTGCAATTTTAGACTATTAAAAGTTTCTGAAACCTACATTTCTACTTTTAAGTCAACTTGAAAGCCCAATGAACCACCTTGAACTTAACCTTGGGACGTTTTTCTCACCTATCGCAATTATCTGCACATCCTTTCGCTTTTAAACGCGGGAGTCCTTTATCAAGAAGCACTTAAAAAGTGGGGATTGTTTACTATTCAAATAACGAAGAGGTGAGACGCCCAGATAAGATTAAAATGAGATGGTTTCTCTAGTGATGAGTTCGCACTTGACAACGCTTTTTCAATTTTAAACGCTAAAATTGTAAGTTTATTTTATTTAAAAAAATTTTCTTATCACATTCACTATAAATCCTTATTTTGAAGTCATTTCAATCCGTTGTTTTCTTTTGAATAACTTCTAGATAAAAAAAGATTAAAAACTAAAATGAAATTTGTTATTTTACACTTTTAAGGTCGTTGTTCCAGTAAAACAAACAGTCAGCTTTCAGTTCCCATGAAACGCGGATCATCAAAATTTCGGATTGAAAATTAGTAAGATATTTTTTTCAAGTTTTCTTTTGTTTTAAATAAAATTAATTTAAAAACCCTAATTTTAATCTTCTATTAACCCGCGTTTAGTAAATTTGGATTGAAATGAGTCCCTGGTTTTGGTGGCAGATGTGGGAATTTTACAATTTTTATTTTATTGATTTTTCATCTTTTGATGGTCGGTTTAAGCGGAGAAATTGCCCTTATATCACCCAGTTATGACTCGTGGAATGACGCAATGTTCGTATTGTTCATTTCCACACCTGTCATACGATTTCCCCGTTTGATTCCTATTTTTAAAAAAAAGAAAAAAAAACCTCGGAAAATTCAAGTGAATGTGATAAGATAATAAATTTTTTTTTATTTAAAAAAAGATGTTTTTTTGTTAGGCGATGCCGGAATCTGGGGATAAACCGAGAAGGAAAGCTTTGAGCTTTCCGAGCCGTGAAAGGCATCAAGCCATAAGGAGAAGGCATGGAAGGTCCCATTCTCCTGATGAATTCGCCCCTATGCTTAACAGATTTCAAATGGCTCATATGTAAGAAAAATGCGGCTTTTAATTTGATTTAAATTTTTTATTTATTTTCAAAAGTCATAAAAATGTTGAAAATCAGAAAAAACGTTCAATTTAGAGAAAATTTTAGCTCCTTGAATGCTAAAATCAAAAAGAAAATTTTTTTAAAAACCAAAGTTTTTTTTTCGCAAAATTGGAGCAAAATTCAAAGAAAAACGCCGTCGTATTGAGCGGAAAATGTACCCTTAAAGGCCTAAAACGGGACATAAGAAACTAACAGCTTCTAATGAAAGTCGTAAAAGTGTAGGAGAATGAAAATAAGGAAATAGTCCGCCTGATCGGCCGAAAAATAAGTAACTTTTAATTTTTTTAGAAATTTAAAAAGGGGTCCTCTCTGCCTAAAACTCGAGAAAAATTTCCTAACTTACAGAAACTTGTTAGCCAAAAAAAATTTTGAAACAATAAATCAAAACTATTATGTGATTAATAAGTGAGAAGCGTGTAATTAGAAGTAATCAACGTTGTGTTTTAGTCAACTAGACCGTGTAGAAAACGTACGGGCCAAAAACTAATCTACGACTTGGCAAAAATCTTACTTTTTTTTTTTTTTGGACTTCACTCAAACCAGTTATGAAATATTTTAACGCCCCTTTTTTCTTCGTCCACAGCATTTCAATCATCGGTTGACGTCCGGTCAATTAGTTCAACGCTTTGTAAATATTTATAATTTTTCTTTTATACTTAAAAGTGATTATTATTTAAAAACGGGCAAACCGCTCAATTTCATAATTGCGGCCTAGGTCCCGAATATTGTGTAAAAATGGAAAGTATAATTTGTCTATGGCACGTCTCGGCTCAGCTACTCTGATATAACTTAGCGCGCGTTCGGGATACGAAAGCGCTGTGGGTCGTCATGGAAACCGTTTATCCGCCGTTCGACCTTCCCATTTCAAGTCGAGACCCCATCTAGGTAACGTCGTCGCCTTCCAAAAATCCAACCTGCGCGCTTTTTTCCGCTATAAAAAGAAGAAAAAATGGTCGTAAATGGTGGATTTATATTGCGCAATTTTCCCGTTTATATTTGTTTTTAAGAGATAATATTCTAGGCTTTGAGATAAGTTTTTTTTTCTGGCACTCATTCAGTGCCTGAGTCTCAAGTTAGTAAGATGTCATCTTATGCATCCGCAAAATGAGATTTTCGACTTTAGACGTAAATATCCGCTTTGTTTATCGCTTTTCCATTAATTGTTGCTGATTTCGTGTCCGTCCATTGTTGTGAAAATTCTTTTGTAAATAATCATATTTCGACTTTTTTTTGTTAAGTCATTTATGCAACACCTTTTTTTAAACATATTTTCAACTTTTTAAAGAAAATATTGACCTCAGCGGACATAAATTTAACTAATTTTAAATTGTCCCACAAATGTGGCGTTCGGCCAATGAATCACGTTTTCAAATTTAACCGTGATTTAAATTATATATCAATTTTTGTTTTTTCCCGAATACAAAATATCTGTTAATGCATTTTAGAGTGTAAATGCGATTAAGGTTCTCGGGCCTTTTCCGATATGTAAACAAATTGAATATAAACAAACATTCGTGAAGAAAACGTCATGTTAGAACGAAAAAAAAAGTAATTTTCCTCTTGATTTAAGACGCCTCGTAAATTATAAAAAGCGAATTGACAGAAATAGAAAATTTTGAGAAATACAATGTTGCGAAAGATCTTTTTGCTTAATCTTTTAGGTAGCTTTGATTTCTGGTCGCAAAATTACGCTTTCGACAGAAAGCGCGTTTTGATAGGCCAGATTTCGGAAATTTTTAGGACAATCAATATATTTTAACATTAATGACGTTTTGGCTTTAAATTGTCGTTACTTTGACATAAAAATGATTACCCATCTTCGGCAGTATAATTTTTTTTCCTTCCCTGTCTATCTAATTTTAAGGGCTTTTCCGCAAAGAGTGACTCTTTTTATCAACTTTTTACGCTGTTTTCTCAGTTTTTCAGTGAATTTCCGATTTTTTTTTCATCCCCTCTCGATCTCTTGGAAAAGGAAACTATTTTCATCCGATTAAGGGAGTTTTCTCTATTTTTGCCCTAGAAGTATTCACATTCTCCTTTATCCCGTTTCTGCCAAAACATGAATTTTACTAACTTTTTGTGTACCTACAGAAAAATATGAGAGTAATTCTTTAATTATTTTATAACTGAAAACTCGTTTTTGTAAAGGTTGCCAGTGAGAAATGTTATTCCCCTCCGCTCAGGGTAAAACGTACCTTTAAAGGTTAATTGTCTGACACTTCGGAAGCATTAACTGAATAAAAAAATAATAAACCCTAGGGTAAAAACCACTTAAAACATTAGATAATTAAAATTTTATTTTTAGCTTTTACATAGTCCTTGACTCAAACCACGCCTATTTTTGTTTTCGATTTATTTTGATGGATGGTCATCCTTTAATTTGAGTGGGAAAGAGATGATTTTTGATTGTCAGTGAAAGCTATGAATCAAGTCGCATGACCAGACGGTGAAAAGATAAAAAGAAACTTTTAATTACTTAACTGAGAAACGTACTTAACTAATAAGTTCTCGATCAAATTAAAAATTCTTAAAAGCTGATTTTATTTCTTTTGAGTAAACCTTCATTACGATAAAATGTACCTCTTGTGCGAAATGTCAGTTTCTTCCTATTCGCTGAAAACGAATGATCTAGAAACCTTTACAAAAGCGAAGATAAGCGTAAAAGTTCATATATGTTTCTATTTTACGCCCTATCTTCACCAAGCACGCTTCTTTTTTATGTGATTTTTCCTCTTTCCTTTTCTTCTTCTTCTCAGGGTTTTTATCTTGATTAACTCCCCGCATGTGAATCTAAACTGTGTTCGTTCATATTAAAAGAAGATCAAATGGACAAAATGTTATCTTTTTTTATGGTTTTTGACAGTGAGATGAGATGTTGGAAAGAGGAGGGAACGACTGTGCCTTGTACCAGGCTCTGGACACTTCCTTAGTCCCCTGGCCGGGTATGAAACATGCCTGCGTCAGACTCCTGGAGCTCTACGGAAAAGTATTCGACCAAACTGAATTATGCCAACTTATGTTCGGTATGTCATTCATACCCAAGCTTCAGCCTTTCTTCAATAAAACATTTTATATTAATGTTTTTTATTAATTTCTCAGCAAAAAAAAGTATTCAAAAGCTTTCCCTTTTTTTTCTTTATGAATAATTAACATTTCCGGTCATACAAAAAAAAAGTTTAGTGTGAAAAAAAAATCTTTATTTTATTTCAGAAAAATTAGATACTTAAAAATGTGCTTAGAAATGAACTAATTTTGAAATTTTTAAAAAAGAAAGGGAACTTCGTGTAAAATAATAAAAATGTTGCTTAATGAATTGCATAATGAAGTAATTACAAGTGAAAGAGAAGTTTTGTGTGAATTTAAAAAATGAGAATAAGTTTTTATCCCAGTTTTGTGGATGATGCCAGTAAGAAGCTTTCAATTTATGGAACTGTAAGGTAAAAAATTTTTTTTGTTCCAAATAACTCCCGATAGTTTATTAAGTGGGGACGACAAATCATATATAACAAGCTTTAACCCTTGGGATATCGTTTCCTTCGGTGGAGTAACGAGGTGGCTGAGGTTTATTCCCTCGCGGAGGAGACACTCCGATGGTCCCCCTTCTATCATAAAAACTTGCCCAATTAATTTGAGCCACGCCTTTCACTTAGAAGGGCAAACAGGGAAATATTTGTGCTGCATCAGTTTCATAAATTGGGGAGAATAAAAGATATTCAAGAAAAAAAGACCGATGAAAATTAAAAACCTCCATCCCATGGGATTTTTTACCGTTTTATTCGTGCTTCAAGACAATAAATAAAATTTTTACCAAAAGGAGTTCTCCTCAATTTTTTAGCCAATACGCTAGTGTAAACCGATTGTTCTAGCTTGTTTTTCAATCTTCTCGTCGAAAACCTCCCGTTTTACCGGAATCTAGGCGTTTTTCTTATTCTTTTAATCGAGAAAATTCTGCTCGACTCGATTTTTGTTGTTTTTCGCTATCTTTTCGGCGTATTTCTCGATCATCAAGTCAAGAAACCCGATTTTAATTGATTTAGCGTTTTTCTTCACCATTTTGCTTATAAACCTTCGTTTTATGGCATTTTTACGTATTGTTACCTATTAATCGATAAACTCCTATTCTACAAGTTTTTGGGGCGTTTGTCTCTCTTTTTTGGCGTTTTTTTTTCAATCTTATTGTCCCAAAACAACCGTTTTCACTAACCGTCTAGTCAAGGAACGGTTTTACTGGATTTCCGGGTGTCCGTACAATTTTCTGGATGATAATCACCCTATTTTACCGATTGTTTTGCCTTTTTTTTCTCTCTTCTGGTTGATAAACCACATTATTACCGCAATTTTCAAATTAAAGTTGTTGTAATACCATTACAAGAAGTCGGCATAGGTCTTAAAGATCCCTCAGGGCAGCAAATGATCTTTATTGATTGAGTAATTTGGAATGTAAGAAGTCAACAGCAAACTTGTTTGTTTTTTTCCTTTGCTAATCAGAGTTCCTTCTTTGTTTACAGGAAGACGTGTAACAGTTGTAAATGCCCTCGGGAGTCGCACGATGTTTACCACGAGGAATGGGTCAACGTGCGCGAAAGACTCGGATTGGGTTCAGACGACAAATGGGACAAATGGGGATCAAGGGATCGGCTAATAAGCCAAGGATTAGCCTGGGCTCCTCCCGGCCTTCCTCCTTACAAAGTAAACGACCCTTTAAAACACCCCCCTCATCTTTTCACTCATCAATTTCCAGGTTGATCAATACTTCAAGTGCCTTCCGAACGACAAAGTGCCTAAATTGGGAAGCCCCGGTGAAAAATACAGGGAAAAACAACTTATGATACAGCTTCCTAAACAGGATTTGGCTTTAGCCTATTGTAGACATGTTGATCCATCTCAACATACCAGTTACGACGATTTTATTACCGCCAGAAATGAAATCGCATTAGATATCGCCTACGCTAAAGAATGCACTGCCAGAGTCGTACGTATCCACAATTACCCAAATAAAAATTACAAACTTTTTTTTTTTCTAGATTTGCCCAGAATGTAAGCTTCCTGTGAATCCAAACGACGTCGGAGTCCTCGCCCCGAAATTCGGCGACGGCGTCCTCTGGCATCCAGCTTGCTTCGTTTGTTCCGATTGTAAACAACTTCTAGTCGATTTAACTTATTGTGTCCATGACGATTACCTTTATTGCGAAAGACATTATGCTGAGCAGCTTAAGCCAAGATGTTCGGCCTGCGACGAGGTAAGAAGTTCAGTTTTTACTTTGGCAAAAGTATAGGCTTCGATCAGTAGTGAACTCTCGAGGCGGAAATCTTAACTTTCTACCCTCTTCTTTCAGAAGTCGATAATGCAGTTCTTACGTGAACCAGTGATATCTTTTTATACCACGCTTTCATTACTCTTATTATTATTATTATAATTATTATTATTACTTTTATTTATTTTATTAAGAATATTACTATCCAATGAGGAAAAGGTTTTCTTAGTATCTGTTATGCTATTCCTATTTTAGCTAAATTTTTCCCGTTTTCCAATATTCTAGGCTGAGGGGGAGGGTCCAGCCGGAAGCTCTTCACCATATTGCCCACGGATTACTTAATATTTAATTTTAAAAAATTAACAGATGTTTCATCTTTTCTACTAAATACATGAATTTTATGCTTTTGTTTTCTTTCATTTATATCGTTTTTATTGTTTTTACTATTCGAAAAATTCAAGTGTTCAGTTTTTCTCTGGATAGTGGGTATGTTCGTTTTTGTACAGCCTAGAAATAAATAAAATATAGAATGGATGCTATTAAAAGTTACAGAGGGAGAAAGAATGAAAAAAACGGATATTTCACGCATTAATATAGCATGTATTAATAGCATGCATAAAACGTTCCCTATTTGCGCGATTACGCATGAACCAAAAAACCCTATAGTAAAATATAGAATTTTCTTATTTAAAAAAGTACTGGTTTGAAGATCTTTTAACGAAAACTTCCTTAAAGGGAAGTAGCAATATAGGAGGGGGAAGTATAACGTAGTGGACGTACAGCGGAGGGGGAAGTATAACGGAGGGGGAAGTATAGCGGAGGGGGAAGTATAAGGGAACGAAATTATAACGGAGAGGATGTATAAGGGAGGTAAAGTATAAAGGAGGGGGAAGTATAAGGGAGAGGAAGTATAACGAAGGGCGAAATTTTTTTTGTTTTCTTTTTTTCGAAAAATTTATTATGTTTTTTCAAGAAATTTTCAAAAGTTTTTTTTTGAAAAATTTTCCGATTTTTTTTATTTTTGGGTTTTCTTTTTTGCGTTTTTTTTTCTGGAAAATTTTCTAAGCTCTTTTTTTTTCGAAAATTTTTCTGAGTGTCAACGTAGAAATAATGGGCTCTTTGGCCTAGGGATGTGCCTCTCGTAATGGGTAAAGAAGTATGAAAATTCTCCCTACAAAATAAAATACATAATTATTAAAAAGTGGCAATTTTTTTATAAGGAGTCTTTGGTGAAAATTTAGTGAAAATCGGTTGAAAATTGTGACCGTAAAGTGTTCCAGAAAAAAATGCTACGGACGGCCGGCCGGAACCACAGACAAAGTTGAGATCGGTAAAGATCAATATTCGATTTGACCCTCCAGGGTCTGGAAGACCCTTCCCCAAAAACCCGACGTCGAGGGTATCACCATAATCTTCTTTAAGGAAGTTAAAAACGTCCTCACATCGATCAATTTTGTTAATTTGCTGGAAAAATGTCCCGACAATCAAGGCCATTCGAGAGAAGAATCAAAAGTACTCGCGATCCTTTTATTCGATTAACAGAAGTAAATCCAATTTTAAAAGAAAAAAAAAGTTTTTCACTTTTCCGTTTGTTAGAGTTTTTCGAAGTTTAAAACTTCACTTAACGACTGCAATCCTCGAGAAAAATTCGAAAACATTTTAATGGAAAAAGATAGAAGTCGCAAAAACGATAACCTGACGGTAAACAATGAGATTGAGAAGGAGACACGACGTCATACGAAGAATCGAGGCGACCCAAACATCAAGCCGACACAAATTGCTACGGTAAACAAGGAGAAGGTTTCTCTCATTGAAAATGTCAACAAAACAACGCGTACAGATGAAAATGTGGTTGACGCGTTGGATTTCACGCATGCTTCGAAAAGGAATGAAGACTTACGGAATGGGTCAGCATGGTCTAATGTGCTGAGAAAGAATAAAGGAGACTCGATGAACAAGACGGAAAACACTCCCAAAAGAAGTCGAATGCTAGCCAACACTGGTACTGATACAAACTGTGGCTCACTCGTTGGTGAACGAAAGGCTTGGGTCCACATCGGTAAGCTTAGAAAGTGCACTACAGAGGAACAAATCAAGAAATTTATAACAGAAAAGATACCAAACGTCAATGCCACTGTCGAAAAGCTTAATGCGCAAGGCGACTATGCGAGTTTTAAAGTTGGCGTGGACTTTGTACATAAAGAAAAGGTAATGGACCCAAATTTTTGGCCCTGCAATGTTGCATTTAGGCGTTTTTTATTCCGGAGACAGCCTCCACCAAAATGACCTAAAAAAAACGCTCTGAAAGTAAGGAGAATTCTTTATTTATTCTGCACCACAATGCAAATGGATTTTACCTCCACAAAGAAGAATTCTCGGAAGAAATTGTAAACAAAAAACCGTTGATTGCTTGTTTTTCAGAAACGCACACAACTGCTGATTTTGAAGACTCTGAACTTCATATACCAGGATACCAGATGGTTAGATGTGATTCATCATCTCGACATACCGGAGGAGTCCTTATGTTTGTATCAGATGAAGTGAAATTCTATGACTGTGAAACGTTAACTAAAGATAAGGAATACTGGATGATCTCCGCGAAAATTAGCATTGCAAAGAAAATTATGTTGTCTCTTGCATTTACAGGTCTCCATCAAGTAATGAAAGTGAATTTTTATCGTTCTTGGACGATTGGTTTGAAAACACTTCTTCAAAAGGAACAGATTTTGTGCTTGTGGGAGACTTAAACTTTGACTTTGGAAGAAATGATGGATATTCAAAGAAATTTAAACAAATGATTGGACTTCATGGATTGAAACAACTAATAGGACATCCCACCCGTGTCACCGAAACTACCTCGACGATACTGGACCTAGCGATTACAAACAACTTCTCTATGGAAGGGGTAGTAAAAAAAACGCCAAAGATTACAGACCACGACGGAATAGCTGTGTATTACGGAGTGAAATGTGAAAGTGCCGATCGTAAAGCTTGGTATGTTGATTATGATAAATTTCAAGTGAATTTAAAGCAAAAGTTTGAAAACCAAAATTTTGATGAAAATGATATAGACTCTTGTTATAATTATATTGAACATTTAATTTTAACGACAATTGAATCTGCCAAAACAGCCAAAAGCCAAACAAATAGTAAATGCCCTTGGTTTAACAAAAAAATCAAAATGGCCATTAGAAGTCGAGACCTATGCTATAAAAATTTCCGTAAAAGCCGTTCAATTGAAAATTGGAATAAATATAAGCTTCAAAGAAATAAAGTCGTGGATACCTTAAGGAAAGAAAAACAAATTTATTACGAAAATAAAATACTAAATTGTGAAAATGATCCAGTAAAAATTTGGAAGCAATTAAAAAATCTTGTCAATCCAAACCGAAGGCAAACTATCTGTGATAAATTAAAAATAAAAAATGAAATCTTTGAAGAGTCTATATCATTATCAAATAACTTAAACGCTTATTATATAAACAGCATTGTTGAGCTAGTGAACAAAAACGTAAATATGGGTGCAAAATTTAATGATATCTGTGATAATACCACTAAATTCTGTGATAATAGTCTAAGAAAATTTAAGCATGTAAGTGAAATAGAAATAAATAAGCTAATCTCTAGTCAGAAAAAGAAAAGTAGTCCCGATGGTATAAACAAATTAGTTTTTCAAAAAAGTTGGGATATCATAAAAAATATTTTTTTGCATATTATAAACAAATCTTTAGATACTGGTGAAATTCCTTTAAAAATGAAATGTTCTGTGATAACACCAATACCAAAGAAACAGCCAGTAAAGGTGGCTGAAGATACTCGTCCTATAAATATGTTACCCCTACCTGAAAAAATTTTGGAAATAGTAGTTTATAATCAACTAATAAAATTTTTTGAAGAAAACAATATATTAAGTGCAAACCAATCAGGTTTCAGAAAAGGCCATGGGACTGAAGGAACCATACAATCAGTGTTAAATGAATGGAAAGGAAACTTAGACTCTGACAAAAAAACAGTTGGTGTTTTCATAGACCTCACGAGAGCTTTTGAAACAATAGATAGGGACAGACTAATACTGAAACTAAAATTCTATGGTATTGGAGAGAAAGTCCTGAGATGGATAACAAATTACCTCAAGGACAGAAAACAGGTAGTCAGATGGGACAAGGTGTTGTCGGAGGGGCAAGCAAACGACCTGGGGGTCCCTCAAGGAAGTGTGCTTGGCCCTCTATTATTTATAATTTTTATAAATGACCTCCCAAAGTGCTTAAAATATTGTAATGTTAAATTATTTGCAGATGATGCTTTAATATATTTTTCTGACTGTGATATTGATGCTGTGGTAAACAAAATAAATTATGACTTAGATATTATAAATAATTGGTTATGTGTGAATGGGCTGATATTGAATGCATCAAAATCAAAATGCATGTTAATCTGTAAAAAAACTATCTACTGTGATATAACAAAAAACTTTAAAATAAAAATAGGCTGTGAACAAATAGAATGGGTTACAATATATAAATACTTAGGGGTTCAAATAGATTATAAGCTGACATTTAATGAACATGCAAATTATGTCATAAAAAAAATAGGTAAAAAATTAGGTTTTTTAAATAGATTAAGATTCTTACCTGAAACTTCAAAAAAAACATTGTACAATAGTCTAATTCTACCTCACCTAAATTATTGTAGTACAATCTTATATTACACTAATAAAGGAAATTTAGAAAAAATACAAAGGCTGCAAAATAAAGGTATGAAAATTATATTAAATAAGAATAGAAGAACCCATACTGCAGAACTATTGAAAAGTTTAAACTGGTTAGATGTAAAAAGATATCTATACATGCATGTTATGATATTTATATGGAAAGCGCTGTGTGAAAAGTTACCAAATGTAAACATAACATCGTTTGTAAGAAAAGTAAATGAAGTACATAATCACAATACCAGACAAAATGAGCATATGTATATAGATCGAGTCAAAAAGAGTGCAAATTATAATACAATATTTAAAGATGGCATAACTGAGTTTAATAAGTTACCTGATGAAATAAAAAAATGTACAAAAATTTCAAACTTTAAAGTCTTTATTAAAGAATACATTGTAAAAAACATATAAAACTGAAATTTGTAAAACTTGTAAAACTAGCTATTAGCTAAAATAAAAAAGTTAAAAAAAAAAAAAAAAAAAAAAAAAAAAAAATAAATCTGTAAATTTAAAAACGAGGAACAAAAAAATTGTTTTCTCAAAAGGGCTTTAATTATATTCTTTAGTCAATCTGAGTGCTAGTAACTTATTGAGAGAGACAAGAAAGGGTTAGTTAGGGAGGTCTATATCACTAAACTTAGAAGGAACATCATTATGAGAAGTAATTTCCTTCTAATGGTCCCGATCCTAAATTAGCTTCTACATCCTCCTTAAATCATCTAAAACACCTATTTCTGAAAAATGGTGCTTTCAAAGACTTATTACCTAATTAGTTTGCATGGTAGATTTTCGATTCAAAAGAATCTCTGGTGAAAGATATGAAAAATCCATAATTTTTTCTATTTCCCTACAGCTATTTATACTCACGAACCGATTGACATACCCCCGTCCAATTAGTAGCCTTTATTTTTCCGTGCCAAAAAAACCCTTTTAGTTTCCTTTCTATCTTTGAGGCTGAAAGAAGCCTTTTTGCATCTTGTATAATACGATCAAAGGGTTTTTTCTCCGAAGGAAAATCAAACGTCCAGAAATAAGTCCCCACCGAACGAGGAGTAGGAGAGTGTGGGATTAACTTCCAGCCTCCTCCAAATCTGACACTTTCTTCTCAGTCCGTGTGAGTCACTTTAACTTTATACACTAAAAAACCATGGCAACCAAGGTACGTCACGCTGAACGCAGCCAAAAAAATAATTTTTTTCATTATCTCTCAATTTTTAAAAATATTTTTATTCTAAACCCAATTTAATCCAGTGATTTATATCTGCGGTTAAGCGCTCGTAAATTTCCATATTTTCCTTTTTCCCCTCCCAGAAGAAATAAAACAAAAGACTTTAATTTGGAGTCGTTTCAAGATTTTTTTTAATGATCTCCCTCAATCGGATTTACGGTTTCACCCCCTTTAAAGTTCGAAAGGGGTACCTCGAAGAGCCAAAGAGGCTGTAACACTCGTTATAAAAGTCTGCGGTCGACCAGCCGTGACCTAATGAATTGTTTACTTCAATCCAGAATTTGGAAAATTGCCCAAAGTCCATAAAAAATTTACCTGTTTTGAGGGTCGAAAAATAAACCTTAGTGTATACTTTCATATTTAAACTTCCATCTAATTTAGTAATCAAATCTAAACGGTTCTGTCTTTTAAGGCTGACTTGACAAGTCACGACAAGATGACAGCGTGAAAAGAAAACGACTATTTTAACATCACTTTTACTTAGAAAAGATTATGTCAAAAACGTATTTCCTGCAATCAAGAGGTCCAAATCCCAGTTCTTATGAATTTTTTTTTCCTAAAAGATCGATTTAGCGAACACTTGGCTTCTATAGAAAAAAAATTATTGGCGGAGCTGACTTAAAATACGATATTTTTAAAAACAAAAGAGACCTTGTTTAGAAATCTTGGAAAATTTCCAAAAAAAAATTCTTGAAATGGGCGTAATGTTCTTTTTTTTCTTTCGTTTGAGCCTATAAATCAAATTTTAACTTCTTTTATAGAGAAGATTGTAAGATGGTTTTCATGGAGTGTTGGTGGCTAATCCGATAAGAAACTGGCTCATTTTCCTTTGTCCTTTCTTTATGTTTTTCTTTCGATATGGCAATAGATTTTGAAGAAATTGTTTTCAGAAATGAAATCGTTTTGAATTGGAAGGAATTAGGGGGGGTCTAGTGAGGGAGATGAACGGGAAATTGTAGGTTGTGAAGCCCAAGGAGTCCTTTTTTTTCTGATCCGGCAGTTCCAATATGCTCTCGCTAAATCCCCCACATTCGACTCGCCTTACTTATTCCCTTATTCTCCCTCCAACTTTTATTTTCCTTTTTTTTCCAATTTAGACGCGCCCCCCCGCATCTTAAGTTCAAGGACAAAACCATGGTAAAACCCCTTTTTTTCCCATTTCCTTTTGTTTTCTCGTGGTTTTTCATTACCTACGACGATTTTACCGGCTTATTGGAATCCTCCATTTAAAGATAAAAAAATAAAATGTCTTCAACGAGACGATAACTAATCCATTTCTGCGGTTATTAGAACACAGAAAAACGATCAATTTCCTCGCAAAATTGGTACGAAACTTCAGAGAAGTTAAGTTGCTATAACGGATCCTTACGAATTTATATTGATGATCAAAAACTATTGCACCCAGCTGGTCCTTTTCTCTGAAATCTTTTGATAAGGTCGCCCAGTGTTTACTCTCCTGAGACTTGGAGTTATTTTGACCTTGAGAAGTCGAAAATAATATTTATTTATGTCCCAAAAATCGTTTTTCTGACCATTCAAGCTTATTTCGGCGTTATTTACTTCGTTTTTGACCCCCTCATAAATAAAATTATTGTCTACGAAAAAAAAATTCCATTATATTTCATATGCGCGAGGCATCAAGGCGGAAATTCCTTATTTACATTAAAATAAGGATTTGAATTTCTAAGTTGCTTTTCCGCTTAAGGGAATATCAAGTTTTATTCGAGATTTTATTTTTGTTATATAAAATTTTTTATGGGCTAAATTTTGAGGTAGAACATGAAAGTTAATGCCGTCAAGAAGCGTTACGTGGAACAGGGTCAAAGAAAAGGCCGTTAAAGGCTTTGGGGAACTTTAATTTTAACACCAAAGCCTCTTTTCTTAAACCTTTAATGAACTTTTATAATTATTATAGTTATCCTTATATACTTAAAGTGCAATTAGAATTTTCGAAATCTTTTATTTTACTAAGATTTTTTTTTTGTTTCAGGTAAGTTCTTTAAATCAACATAGACGTAAGTAGTTTGGAGTAATATTTATTTGCATGGAGAATTGAGTTTTCACTGATGACATCATCGGATGTGAAATTTCAATTTTAAAAAAAGGAGCCGCGCAGTCTGGAACACCCTTCATCAATCAACCTGTTAAAAAGGGGCCGGAGAGCGTTCAGTCAACGTTGACCGTGGGACGATATTGTCTCGTCGTAAAGACAATTATAATAGAAAATGAATAATATATGAGATGGCACCCTTGTACTTATATGTCCACGGATATTGGTGAATTACATCAGTTTCACGCCTCCTTGTTCCGATTTCCCACCGAACATCCTACCTTTTTGTTTTAAACCGTTGAAAATCCATTTTTCCTCTATAAAGGTCACCCGTTTTTTAATCAAAAAAATTTCCTGAAGTGGAAATCTATTCATATTTAAAACAAGCCTCAAAAACCGGGGACCGAATCAGTCATTCGGATTTATTGTTTATAAAATCTCGATGCTGATTGGCCAATTATTTCCGGTTGATTGTTAAGCGGATTATCCCACCCTCAAAAATACTAACTTGGGGGTTAAAAAACTGCAGAATATTTTCAAAATGGGTATTTCTCCCTAAAAGTCCTTTAAAATACAAAGGAAGTTCAAAAGATGAAATTTTATAAAACATTTTGCGTTATTTCCGGCTGTTAAAGTAAAAAAAGTCCTAAACAATGGTTCTAATAATATCGAATTTTTTTCTGTTATTTCTTTTTGATTGTATCAAGGGAGAGAGAAAAAAAGAGGGTGAATAAAATGGTCGGGGGGAAAGAATTTCTATTTCCTTTATCGCCTTTCAGTTAGCATTTTTTTTCCTTCCTTCGAGGACAACTCCATCGTTTAAGAAAAACAGTGAATGGAAATCAAATGGCTACTAAATAAGATAAGGAAAACCGGAAAAATTTTTTAAAAAACGGCTAATTTACCCAGGTCTCTGAACTTAAACCGTAAAAAATTCACGAGAAAAAAATACAAGGAAGACGTCACGTAAAACGAAGAAAAACGTTAGATTGGAATACAGAAACGAGGGTAACAAAGATCTATCGGCAATATAGAAAGGGAAGGATTTGATCGGTTAGAACAGGAAAGGAAAGAGCGTAAGATCAAATAAGAAAGGGGAAAGCTATAAATTTAAGGACGCACCTGTTACTGTGGGGCGAGGTTTTAGCGTCGGACTCCTTGTTTCGGACGACATCAGCTGCGGCTGTAACTCCTCCCGAAAGTCCCGAACGTATAAAATGTATAAGACTTTTGGGGTCGGACGGAAGATTTACTGTAGACGCAATTGGAGCTTGTAAAACAGGGTGACATCCACAAAATTCAATTTTTTTTCACAGCCACTTTTTTTAAAAGCAGCTAAAGGTTAATGGAGGTTGAGGTCTTTTATAATCCTTGTGGGCGTGGATTGTCCTTCTCCGGTCAGTCTATCTCGCCTACTCCTCAGAATAAATTTTACCGATTTATCAAGGACGAAGAATAGAGGAAAAACGCTTTTTTCGGCCATATTTCATCATGGAAAAAATCGATATTTTGGAGGAAAATGAAACTTTTTTTTCGCCTGATTGAAATAAGGAAAGATTTGGGTCAGGGGAATAAGAAAAGAACTTGGAAGGGTAGTGTTGAGAAGAGTGAATTGACAAGGGGGGACCTATTACCATATTGCTTTACCCAAAACTTCATCCGACTGGAATGATTGCCGACAGCCATCTTAAAACACTTTTTCCCTCCTGTTCTCACCCTGTTTACAATCAAAAAAACACAAGTTCACCCTTATTAAAAATCACAAGTCCTAAAAATATTCTATATGCAACCTGAATACTAAGCCCACAATACATTTAGGTCTTGACGGCTTAACATATCCAATAAACTGCCGGCATCCTGCATTGTTTTAGTTTAGCAACAGGAAAAACTTTTTAGGCTTAAAAACAAAAAATTTAATTATTTATGTAATTTTTATTGATATTAGAAATAATTGGTAATTAGTAGCTCTATGAAGAAAAAAAGCTTTTAAGCTCATTAGGATTTTAGACAGAGGGAAAGCCGTTGAAAATTGTTTTTGAATTTCATGATTGGAAACTCGAAGTCAAATATTAGTCAAACTCCCCTTGGGAGAACGGTGGTTGTTCTCTGGCGGTAAAATTCAAACGTTTGGCACTCTCTCCCGCTAATCCCGGGACTTGAATGAAAGCTTGTTGATCCGCTATTGACAATGAAATAGCGAAACCCGTGAGACAACAAATCCGATGCCAAAGGCCTTGAAATGCTTCAATACGCGGCTCGGTTAACAAATCCAATTAAAAGCGTTTCGGGGGAACAAATTTTGGCATCCGATATCCTTTTAATAATGAGCAATTCAGAAGGGAAAAAATTTTCCGCTTTTTTTTTTATTTACTCCCTCTTTTATACGTAACCTAATTAATTAAAAAAGACCTAACTCGAAATTTTATAATTAAAAACCCTTAATAAAGAAAACAATGGGATCATTATTTTAATCAAAAATTTAATAAGATTTTATAATTCATGTCTTAAGCATTTTTATGCATACTTTTTAAACTTTTTTTCTATTATTTGAATTTTTGTCTCAAATTTCAATGGTTTTGTTCCAGACGATATTAAATTATTAGTTATTTAAAAATTATTAAAAGAGGCCTAAATTTTTTTTTTTTTAAATAAAGTCGAGGTAGTTTGATTATAAATAGTTTTAACGAACGATTCTGCAGTGGGTGGATTCTTAAATTATTATTTTTTTCAAGATTATAACTCAAAACTACATTTTAACTCGAGGGTAAATAAGAAATTTTCAAGTTTATGGTTTTGTCTGTGATTTTAAAATAGACGAAGCAGCTGCGCTCTTGTTTTTAGGGCCTTAATCACTTTTGATGGACAACATCCTAAAACGGTCAACGATTGCCAAAAGTGGAAACTTTTTTTTCGAAATTTTTATGCCCTTCTGGCGCTGTTCTGACCTATTTTATCAATTCTTTAATCGTTTTTTTTTTTTTCGTAAATTATTTTGGGGATAATTTGCAAGTATTTCGTGCTGTATGGGATTTAAATTGAAATTGTCCGGTAAAATTCCTTCCTCACAATCCCCTGCGCTCAGGCAATATGGTGAATGCTTCCACTTTTGGCCCATACCTTACTTTTTAGACAGATACAATAATTTTTATAATTTTTAAGTAAAACTCGTTATTTACCCTTTGAGTACTTAAACATCCTTTTGTTTAAAATTAAAATTTTCAAAATTTACCTAATTTTTTATTAAATTTTCTTAACGGGCGTGGCGGATCAAGTATGACAAGGCCAAAGATGGTCATGTGACGTCGGGAGCTGATTTAAATATAGTCGTAGCCTAAGCTTCTTTCTCGCGCACTCTACAGCTCATTTTTCTTTCTCTCTCTCTACCCCAGAACATTCCCGATCTAAACGACCGCAAAGAATGCATGATTAAATGTGGCCCAAACTCCAAACCTCAAAATAAACCTATAAACAGTATCGAATTTCGAGTTCTTTTATCAAATAGAAATATTTTAAAATAACAATAAGCTCAACAAGTTAATGGGTTCGTTCATCGAAATAAACCTTTAGGATCAACTTTTTTAATAATAACTGCGCCGTTTAAAGTGTTAATTAACGGTTTTTTCCTCCCTAAAAAAAATTCATCAAACCGCGCATCCGCTTTTGACCAATGGAATGTTTACGAACGAAAATTCCTAACGTTCTGTACGCCCCCCTTCATCGGTATTTCTTTCTATTTATACGTATTAAAAGGGTTTGTTGTTTTTTTTACGTAATAACAAAAGCTACGGATAAATTTCTTATTTTATCCCGCGATTGGGTTTTGGTGAAACCGCAGAAGAGGATTCACGTTTGAATGACCGTTAATTTCGTAAACCTCGAAAACCAAAGGCGAAAAAGTCAAAAAAACCTTATGGAGTGGCTATGGAGGACCCCCTATAATAATGTTTCTTAGCTAAAAAAAAGTACTGGTTTGAAGAGCTTCCAACGAAAACTTCCTTAAAGAGAAGTAACAATATAGGAGGGGGATGTATATGGGAGGGGAAGTATAACGGAGGGAAAGAATAAGGGAGGGGGAAGTTTTTTTTTTTTTTTTTCGAAGAACTTTTTTTCGAAAAAGAAGTTTTTTTTTTTTCGAAAAATTTTCTAAGTTTTTTTTTAAGTTTCGGTTGTTTTCCTAAAATTTTCCGGGTTTTCCTTTTTCCGGGCCGGCCGGAACCACAGACAAAGTTGAGATCGGTGTAGATCCATATTCGAATTTATCCTACGGGACTGGAAGACCCCTCCCCAAAAACCAAGTAGGGTTGGTGATTCTCGAAAGTGGACTGTATTTTTTTTTATTAAAGGGGTTCGCAATTGAGTCAAAAAAGGAATGAAAATTTCTACTTACGAATACAGCTTCGGCCTCCAACTCGCTCACCTGTCGGGGGAATGAAGGAAAAGAGGAATGGAAGGAAACCGACGTAATTTGCTGGTGATGGGCCGAATTGCCCTTTTGAAGCTATCCAAATTTGAAGGGCCGATATGCCGAATTTTCACCGATTGTGAAATGAGGAGAAAACAAAACGAACTTGTTTCCGATTTAGACAACTTGCAGAAACGACTTAACAATTTTACGAAACGATACGAAACAAACGATCTAAACTGTTCGAACGATTCGACGCGACTGAATATAAAAATTAAAATGGAAGCTATCTGCTTATGGACTTTGGTCCTTTTCTTAGACCCTAAGATTAACTTTTTTCAAATATGTAATTGAACATTTAATGCCATCTATTGGCTAACCCTTTAATTGGCGCGAACATCCCCCCGCCCCTGAAGCAACGTCTTCAGACGCCATTAAAAAAAACGAATAAGAATTTCTATGTAAAGGACCGAGTCATCAACTTTAGTGTCCGAAACAAAAAAAATTAAAAGAACCTTTGTTAAACGATTTAAACCCTCAATCGCTTGAAAGAAAAGAAAATGAGACATTAGCCACGGAAATTGGTAAATCTATGCGGAATCAATCACCGGTATACCAAACTCGACGAGGCGATATCCCAACTCCAAACAAACCAAGAAACAAACCAAGAACTAAAGAAACGATAAGAAAACAAAAATCTTTACTGGCTAGGCAGCCTGAAAACCTTTATGGCCGGCCGAACCAGACATGACTTCGTCGCGAGACGCACCTTCACGACTCGTACAACACCCAAAACTCCCATTTCATCGATAAATGGTGACAAATATTTCAATTTTTTCGAGCATTGACGACCTGATTTTAACAACAAAAGATCATGTTCAAAAACGATAGACTGCACGACCTTACAGATCGCGAACTCTGCCTGATTCACGTCAGCAGCCTGCATGATCGGATAACTCAATAAACGCCATAAAAACCGAAGAATGAACACTACAACGTTCAACAAACGACTACCTTTTGACACTCGGTTGATGAGATCCACGATCGAGTTCTGCGGCGACCTTGACCCCGCGATTGCTTGCAAAACCACTTTTGCTTCGGGAGGATCCCCTTCGATGTTCGACGGATCGTCCTTGAACGGTAAAGACACACAATATCGTCCAGACGGATCTCGCTGCACAGTCGATGTAAAGTGCTGTTCACAGTCCTCCTCTTCCACTGTGCGTTCCGGTTGAGCCCCGGAAGGAACTTCTTCGATTTTCCAAAACCTTTCAAGTGAAACCTTAAGATCCTCGTTTTCCCCAACACTCAATAGCGCAATCGGATTTATCGGATTTAAACTATCGACTATAGTCTTACCCATAACAACATACCCTAATCGACTATGTATCGCTACCGGTTGATTAATTTTACCCACTATCTTAGTGCCCGTCAACAGATGTGGCACCAATTCGGCACCGATTATGCCATCAACCTCTCTTGGTGTCGCAAATTCCTCATCTGCAAGTTTTAAATGCTTAAGATGATCCAACCGTGACATATCGACTTTAACGACAGGCATCCTATCCACGATTTTATTTATAACAAACGGTTCTAGATCGAATTCACACTCTTCATCAAAACGAGACCTAATTTTTACGAAAGTTTGTCCAACTATTCCACTGGGATTTCCCCCTATTCCTAAAACTGACGACTGTCCTTTCTTAACCGCTAAACCCAACCTATGACAAGCCTTCGTCGTCAAAAAATGACATTGGCTTCCAGAGTCTAACAACAGACGAATTTGGTTTATTTGCTTTTGCGAATCTACCACATTAGCTACTACGGTCGCTAGAAGCACGGTAGTTTCTGGCGTTACTTTCGACTCCCCCAAAGCACATAGCGACGTTGATGAGTTTTCCGAAGCCTTCGCTTCATTTTTCGCTGGAAATTCAAAATGGAGTAACGAATGATGATCTAGCTCACATTTGGTGCATGAAGCTTCCGATTTACAATCCTTGGAATGATGGGCCGATCCTAAACATTTCAGACAAAGCCCCTTCGATTTTATCGATCTAAATCTATCCCAAGGCGATAATTTCAAAAATTGACGACAACTCGTGATCAAATGGTTCGCCTTTCCACAGTGGTCGCAACGACTAAGGACCGATTCTGATTCGTTATCAACGACTAACACATGCGCAACCCTTGCTGGCTTCTTTCCCTCACCTGAAAAAGACGCCTGATCCCTTGCTCTAAGCATTTGCAATTGTTTTTCGGCAAAGGAAACTAAATCTGTGAACGTAGGTTCATCTTTATCCCTCATGGACGACTCGAACTCCCTTCTGGACATAGGGTCAATGACCTTCAGTCCTTGATAAAGAAAAACCTTACCGACCAAATCTTCCAGATTCAATCGCTTCAATGCGGCGACTGACGCACAGAATACGTCTAAAAACAATTCCAGGTTCTCCTTGGACTCGACCTTAAGTGGGGAAAAATTTAAAATTTTCTCAACGTACCTATCACAGACCGCACGCGAATCCGCATATCTCGACCAAATCAAATCCTTTATCACTTTGTAGTTCTCCCCTGTGGGCCCGATTTGGCTGCACATTTTTAAGGCAGAACCAGTCAGATGAGAAACCAAAAATGAGACCTTGTGTAAATCCGACAACGACTTGTTGTTATGGATCAGCGATTCAAACAGCTGTGAAAACACCGGCCAATCATCCTGTTCCCCCGAAAAGGGCTTGATTTGGAGTTTTCCTAACAAAAACTTGGAATCTACGAGTGGTTCCGACTCAACTTTCACACTCGTCGACTCCTGCGACTTGGTGGTCTCCGAGCCACCTATCAATTTAAATAATTTTGCGACATAATATGCAATCCATCATATCACCTATATCAACAAATTGAGGATCAAAATTCGAATCAAGTTCAAGTCTAAGTCGGTTGTATTTCATCTCATACTCTTTAAATTCATTAACCGTCTCCTCACAACCCGGAAACATCAATTTAAATGATTTGACATCTTTTGACTCAGGTTTGGAAACATCTACTATTTTCTTGGCATAATCATAACACCTTTGTAAACGACTAAACAACTGCTCTCGTTTTTTTAGGACGATTTTTACCTCGATTTCTGCCATAATACGAATGAATGCAACCCAAACAATTGAAATTCCAAAACGTCAAAAAAAGGTCTAATTAAATGAAAATTAAAAAAGAAAGACTGATAAATTTCTAAAGGATTAACACGACGCGTAAGTGATGACTCACTCCTTTTACAAAAGATTAGGGGATCTGAAAATTCAGGCTCGAACCACGACCGACAAAAACTTGAATTTCATGAAAATGCAAGCTCAATCCGGCCCGGAGGACCAAAAATGGTGATTCTCGAAAGTGGACTGTATTTTTTTTTATTAAAGGGGTTCGCAATTGAGTCAAAAAAGGAATGAAAATTTCTACTTACGAATACAGCTTCGGCCTCCAACTCGCTCACCTGTCGGGGGAATGAAGGAAAAGAGGAATGGGAAGGAAACCGACGTAATTTGCTGGTGATGGGCCGAATTGCCCTTTTGAAGCTATCCAAATTTGAAGGGGCCGATATGCCGAATTTTCACCGATTGTGAAATGAGGAGAAAACAAAACGAACTTGTTTCCGATTTAGACAACTTGCAGAAACGACTTAACAATTTTACGAAACGATACGAAACAAACGATCTAAACTGTTCGAACGATTCGACGCGACTGAATATAAAAATTAAAATGGAAGCTATCTGCTTATGGACTTTGGTCCTTTTCTTAGACCCTAAGATTAACTTTTTTCAAATATGTAATTGAACATTTAATGCCATCTATTGGCTAACCCTTTAATTGGCGCGAACAAGGGTATCACAATAACTTCTTTTAGGAAGTTAAAAAACCAAAGAAACGAATAAAATGGACCGGGATTTTCAATATTTGACAGCAATTGGTTTGATGGATTTATGGGTTTATTTACCTTTCATTTTAGAGAACAACTTACTTTTGAAAATCTATATTTTACGAATTTATTTTCTTCTCGTGCACTCTAGCGTGTCGCCGGATAATGCTGTTGGCAAACAACCCAGTGAACCACTTACCGTATGACATTCGTTTGCCAAGTAGCGAGAAAGAAGACTCCGGTGAAAATAGAAGTTACCCGGATTCCTTTTTGATTAGAAATGAACAATTAAAAAGAGAGAGAAAAAAATCACTCACAACTTTCCACGAAAACGGACGGGAAAATTTAAAGGCTTAAGGAAATGTCAGAGGTAAACGCCCTGAAAAATCAGAAAAATGGCGAAAGGGACGAGTAGTGGGAGTCTTTTTAATTGGAAAAAGAGACGGCATTTATGATTCGATCAAAAGCTTTTGCCAATTACAATCTCAATCACGAACCGCTCAATCGGAGAAGAGAGGAAAAAAGAAGAGAAAAGATCAAATCTGCCCTTTTCTGTCAAAAGCTTTTCAGACAATGATTCAACAGGAATGAATCGTATAAATAATAAAAATTGCTTTTCCATGTTGGGATCCACTCCTAAATTATTTAAATTATTAAACGTTTTATATTTCCTGATAAAACTGCATTTCCTCACTAAAGAATCATAGCCCATGGAAGCCCCTATTTTGCACAATTTTAGCTGGATTTCTCAATTCGTCTGATCTATTTTAACTCCTTCTTGACAAGGCAGACCTTTAAACTATATTTTTCGGACATGATAATCCTACTAAGACTGATTTAAACACTCTCGAATTAAGGAAGATGCGAAAAAAAACTACTTTTGACGTTCTTAGGTTTATTTCAGACTCCAATGCTTTAAATATCGATAGTTTCAAAATGAACACATAGAGCTTTAATCTTATTTTAACACATTCTCAGTTTTATTTAGGCTCCAAGGAATGTGACACATTTGGCAAATGTTCCACGGAGAGGGCGTCTGTCCTCTAGTCAACCTTTTTATTACTTTTATAAGCACTTCATCGTCATTTTATAATAACATTTAGGTTCAAATGTCAAAAGACTGAGGGGAAAAATATATTCATTAGTAATATTGTGAAAGAAAATGAGGGTTAAAATTGGATTTTTTGTGTAATATGGTTTGGCTGTGTGCCATTTTTGATTTAGACGTTGAAAATTGAATTTAGTTAATGTCAAAAATGCCCAGATTTGAGGATTTCGTTGGGTGAGTGAACAAAAAAGTGGGGCGCCGAATGCCAAATCGAGGACAAGGACGTGACGCTTTTGGCACAGGTCTATCACAAGCCGGATTAGGACTGAGGTTTTTGCAGTCCTGTATTGTCGTAGAGTGAGTGCGGGTCCTTACCGTCGGAAAAGCGCCTCCCCCCACCGCGAGTTTTGGACATGACCCACGGGCAGGGTCGTCGTAATAACGTTGGCCACCTTCCACGTTTTCAATTGGGTCGATTAATCTTTGTTTGTGCAATGGGTTTAATGATGTCCGTTTTGGTGTTCACCGTCGGCGTTTTGGAGGCGCTTTCTTGCCTCGAACATATCCGCGATAGTTATTTACCTCTTGATGTCCGCCGACGTCGACGTAAAATGGTCGTGGATGTGAACACCGGATTAGTGAAGCATGTGGACATAGCATGGCCTGGAGATATTCCCAGAGGGCAGCACGTCATCAAAAAAAGATCAGGCTACATGTCAGTCCAAAACAGCCTTGAAGAAGACATCGTCCCACCACCTATGATAGACCCTAGCGAACTTAGCCACGCTCTTTCCGCAGCCCTTTTTGAAGAAGACGCCGAAGAAAGTGAAGAACTCAACCAAATTTTCAGCGGAGTACAATCCTCGCCTATACATAGCACACAAATCGCCGCTTATTCAAACGAACCAATCGACTTCATCCCAATTCAAGAATCAAGCAGCGAATGCGAAGACATGTTTGATTCCTTAACCGAATTTGAAAATTATAAATTGAATAAAGAAAAAAAGAGAGTAACTTTCGATTTAAACAAAGTCGTCTTCGATATTTCAGTCGACGCTTCAGAAACTGAAGAAGAAAAAGAAGAGCTGACCGGCCCCGTCTCTACCTCGCGTATAAAACACGAATTCGAAATAAAGTCCTCTCATTCCAAAGAAAAGTCTGAACCTAACATTCCAGCAAAAAAGACAGAAGAGGAAAAAATTTCGACTGTTAAAACGATCGCGGTTTCTCGTCTTATCTCCCATGATAGTTCGCCTTCGGAAAACAAAATTTTGATAGCGGATACCGAAGAATGTTCCAGCGAGGACGACGCCAAAGGTTCTTCGAGTGATTCCTCTGTAAATACAAGCGCTGCTTCGTTGCTGGTGTCCCTCGAAAGCTCCGTCGACGAATCGAGACAATCTGACGGGTCGGACTCTACCAGCGACTCTACAGGACCCACCACCATCGAAATCAAGTCTCTGGTTGCCTTATCGTCTGAATGCCTTTCACTAGTAGACACGCCCAAATCAAAAATCATCTCACAATCTGATAAATCAGATTTACAAAACGTTGAAATCTCAAAAAACACCAAAGAATCGCAAAAAATGAGACCATCTGACGAATCGGGCACAACCAGCGACTCAACAGGACCCATCACCATCGAAAAGTCTCTAGTTGCTTCATCGTCTGAAAGTCTTCCACAAGAAACGCCCAAATCAAAAATCATCCCCTCTGAAAAGTCAGAAGCTCCAAAAACCCCAAAGAATCGCAAAAAATGAATCTATCGAAAAATGAATCGAGTGATTCAACAGAAATGACTGTCTCATCTGAAGACGTCTCTGAAAAAGTAGTTACAGCAGAAGTCTCCAAATCTCCAGTTTTATCTGATGCTTCACAAGAAGCCACAAAAGACCCTGAAAGCATAAAAGACTGTTTAACATTAGATATTGTGTCTGAAATGAAGTCTGAAGTTCAAATAACGAAATTGAATTCCGAATTAAAAGCTCAGAAAGATGATAAATTGTATGAGACAGAAATTGAATCAAGCCTTGACACTGAAGTGACTCATGAAAAAGACAAAATTTTAATAAATGAAGTCAAGGATTTGAACCAAGAAGATTCTAATGAAAAAGAAAATGGCGGAAAAGAAATTATTAAAAAGGAAACGAATTCGAACGTTTTACAGGATATAACCGATTTGAACAATGTCCAACGGATTCAAGGAACGAACGAAACGAAACTTGTCGAGATCGAAATTATACGTAATGTGAGCAAAAATTCGACGGAAGGTTCCGAACCTGTTTCCCATCAGGTTCTTTCCGTCTCGCCATCTTTGGAAGAAGGTGACGTCGTAAGTTTGAAACCTTCGCAGAAAACAGAACAGAAACTCGTCCCAGTCGAAGAAGTCTCATCAAATTCACCGGATAAAGCATTCTGGGTAACTTTTTTAAAAAAATCATCCTAATTATAAAAATTAATTATGATGACCCAATTTTTCGTCGAAAAAAGCAGTTTTTCATGATATAAAATCTTGATTAATATCTCAAATTAGTGAAGAAAATCGTTTGTCCTATGGTGATCAATATGGGCCACTTACACCATTTTAATTTTTTTTTCCTCCTTGGAAACGATCTGACGAAAAATCATGAATAAAAGATACGTTGGGGACTGTCAAGGGGTATGAAATCAGCCATTTGTTGATAAGGGGTGGAGGATGTTGCGGTCTTTTCGGGGAAGGGGAGGAAGGTTTTAGTCCCTTCTCGTTTTTATGGTTCAAGGCCAAACATCCTAAAGGTTAAAATGAGAAGAGAGACTCCCTCAATTTTATTTCCATACTAACAAAAAAGGGCGAAATAGTGCTATTTTGTCCTTAGGGTAAACTTTATTATTGAAAATAAACTCTCATAAAATTGATTTCCCCCATAATAAAATATAGCTGAAAAATCAAAACTTTTTATTTTGTTTAAAACAATTTTATCTCAATCCAGGATTTTTGT
Source organism: Orius insidiosus (assembly GCA_014119065.1). NCBI lineage: Eukaryota > Metazoa > Arthropoda > Insecta > Hemiptera > Anthocoridae > Orius > Orius insidiosus. The sequence goes on from JACGAQ010000171.1 coordinate 265,042, forward strand.
TGAGGAAGTGTAAATTGAGCGTTTAAGCTTCGACGATTAGGTTTCTGTTTATTATGCGATGGCAGTAGCGAGAAGGGAGTAAGGCCCTATAAAAATTGAATTCCGGAACCCTTTCGGGAACATATAACCATCTAAATGTGTAATAAGGGGTGTAAATCCCCAATTAATTACACTCGCTTTACGTGTTACTTGAAATAAACGAGGGGGAAGAAATTAAAGCACGTAGCCCTTCACGAGTAGCCCCCAGACGAGTTCACTGTTCTCTTAATTGGGAGAGTCAATCGTCAATTTAAAATTAACCTGTTTTCTTTAAAAAATATTTGGTTAATCAAACTTTGAGGCGTTATTTTAATAAAATGTGGTGTTACCAGTAAGAAAAACGACCAAAAACTCGGAAAAACGGTTGTTTTTAGACCAGAATATTGTGAAAACGTCCCGAAATACGGTGCGTATTGAACCGGATGAACGGGAAACATAACAAAGAAAAATAAAACGTAGGGGGAAGTATGTGGGAGGGGAAGTATAACGGAGTGAGAAGTATATGAGAGGGGGAAGTATAAGTGTGGGGAAGTTTATGGGAGGGGGAAGTTTAAGTGAGGGGTAGTATAACAGAGGGTGAAGTATAACGGAGGTGGAAGTAAAAGGGAACGAAAGTATAACGGAAGGGGATGTATAAGGGAGGGAAAGTATAAAGGAGAATTTTCCAAGTTTGTTTTTTAAAAAATTTATTAAGTTTATTTTTGAAAAATTGTCCGAGTTTTGTTTTTTCCGAAAAATTTTCCGGGTTTTTTCGAAAATTTTTCGAAATGTCAAGGTAGAAATAATGGGCTCTTTGGCCTAGGGTTGTGCCTCTCGTAATGGGTAATTTAGGGAAATTTCTCCCTACTAAAAAAAATAATAATAAAAAAGTGGCAATTTTTTTACACAAAAATTCTTAAAAAATATAAAGAGTAATTGGTGAAAATTTGGTGAAAATCCGCCGCAGCGAATTTTTTAAAATTTCAAACAGACATATCTCCGCCATTTTTTCGAAATTCAAAAATCGCCCTCGTTACATTGTTCTTCACCGGCTCAAGAAATTTTGTGAAACTTTGGTGAAAATTGGATGAAAACTGTGGCCGTAAAGTGTTCCGGAAAATGAAAACTTAAACTGAAAAAAACTTTAAATTTAATTAAAACTTTAAATATCTCCGCCATTTTTTCGAAATTCAAAAATCGCCCTTGTTACATTCTTTTTCTCCGACTAAGGAAGATTTTGTGAAAATTTGGTGAAAATCTGTTAAAAACTGTGGCCGTAAAGTGTCCCGGAAAAATGCTACGGACGGTGTAAAGGCCGGACGGCCGGCCGGAACCTCAGACAAAGTTGAGATCGGTAAAGATCAATATTCGATTTGACCCTCCGGGGTCTGGAAGACCCTTCCCCAAAAACCCGACGCGGAGGGTGTCACAATAACTTCCCTGGGATAAACCGCCTCCATATTTTGAGATTACCGAGTAAACCCCATTTTTCACCATAAAATCACCTAAATTTTGATCCGTATAGACGATTTGTCAATGCTCTATTAGCTTAGGACATTTTTAAAATTTTGCTACAGCAGGAATTATAGTTAATTATGGGTCTTAGTCGAAAATTAAAGACGCTTGAAATTTACGAGATGTACGCCTAATGAAGGACTCTTGTCTTTGAATCGAAAGGGTTGAAAAGGGGTTGGAACGAGGGGTTCTGAATTTTGCTTAAACACTAATCATGAAAGTCGGCTTATACTTATTAATAGCACCTATCTAAATATACAATTGGGGTCGAGTTGTTTTTCTTCTCGCCTTTGCGAAGAATTTTCGTATAAACTAATCGAAAAAATCTGGCGTCCGAAAGTAGGTCTTAAATCGTTTAAAATTAGATATTGAAGGACTTTTTTTTCTCCCTCAATATGAAACTGCGAAACAATTAATTTTTAGGGGGGTCGTTTAATCTCTTATTACAAAGAAAGGGGAAAGGATAAGAAAAGGTTACTTTATGAGGGCAATTTGAACTCTTCTTCCCTCCTTTCCACCTTCTAAGCTTCACTCTAATATGTCAAACAAGAATTTCATTATAATTGAGTAATGTCAGCCATCATTTTTAATATTTGAAACTTTTATTAACTTTACACATTTTTACTTAGTGAAGAGACATTTCTCTTCGGCCAATGAGATATCAAGCTTCTTAAAAAACAATTAGCAAAGATGCTAAAAACGACCTTGAGACTGGATTATTTTGGATCATATTTTAATGAAGTTAAAAAGTTTCAAACTGTATAAAATTACTTACTAAAGTCGTTTGGGAAGGATCGAAAGATAAAAAAAGGCGAAGACTCCAGAGAGCCACAAATAGGCGCTAAAGCTACAATCTGGGTTAATTACCAGTGTTAGGCTCAGCCCAGGAGGATTATATAATATTAGGGTCGCCTATTTGTTTATCTCCTTTTTTAAAAATGTCTTGAATTTGCGATATAAAAGTGATCGGTCGTATAAAGTGCTCACCTTCATCAAGGTTGACGTCAACTTCTAAATCTCCCCCACGGCTTTTCACAAAATATCCAATCTAAAGACCATGGGACGTCCCTTTTCGCTTGGGACTTCAAATCCTCTCTTTTCCGAGGTCAAAACTCAGGAAAATTACTGTTTTTCCTTCTAATTATCGCTCAAAGTTTGCTTTGTGTTTACTTTTCAATTAAAAAAATAGAAGGTACATGTAATAAAAATGAGGTTAAAGCCTAAAGGGGAAACTTCAAAAGCAAAAACATCAAAAGTTTAATTTTTTTATTATATTAACTTTTTTTTAATGTTGAATTGGGTAAACTTTTTTCCTCGTTAAAAAAATGGACATGTTGTGCCCTTGGGGAATCCGTCAATTGTTTTTTCAAAAAATGAGTGGTTCGAAAAAAAGTCCCATTATTGAGCCGTTTTATCAGATTTTTTGGCGTTTTCCTCAACTTCTGCTCGATAAATAGCCATTTTATCGGTTTTTTGAGCCTTTTCCTCTATGTTGTAGTCAAGAAACGCCCGTTTTATCAAATCCTTACCAGTTTCTCTCAATTTTCTATTCAAAAAGCACTAGTCTTCAGAAATTTTCTTCGATTTTTGCATTTTTGGATGTAATTCTTATTCTCTGTTCTTAGGAACCCCAGTTTTCGGGCATTCCCCTCGATCTTTTTGCCAATGCACATTCGTTTTGCCAGATTTCGAGACTTTTTTTCAATATTCTGTTCAAGCAACACCACTCTCATTTTCAGACTTTTGCCCTTTCTAGGTTTTTTTTCGTGAAGGCTTTTAGACCTTTTTCCTCGTAAAAACTGAAATCCAATTTTCGGAAAGCGATCAAATCCTGTGGTGTGACTTTTTGTTTCCTGAAGGAAACTCTAGAAGTGTTTCCTTATTATCTACCTTAAATAAAACTGGCCGCAGAAAAATCTCATATTTTAAATAAAAAAAAGAAATCGGAAGGAAAGAAAAAGCGAAACCCTGAAAGGTCGATTACAGAAAAAAAAGAAAAATTATAATAGAGTTATTCTCTTACAAAAACAATGAAAGGGTTCGTTTACCCCCTAATCCTAAAATAAAGTTCATAATTGTTTGAACAATGTATATTAGAGAGGAGATTAGACGCTTTAGAGCCTCTGAAAAGGGAAGCGGTCACGTAAAAGATCAGAACGACTTAACAATCGCAGACTTCTTGACGAAAGAAAAGGAAAAAACGTAATTGTTTTAGCTTTTCCAATTTAAAATTTTCAAGGGCAAAACTTAGCCCTTTTTGCTAAAATAACGCCTTCTCATAGATTTCAAATTACGCAACTATTACGTCAATAGTCTCAGTAATAATTTGAAGTTTTAGTAAAAGGGTATTTTAAAGAAAGTTTTTTGTTTTTTAAAATTTCGCCTTAACTATATTTTTTGTTTATAAAATAGATAAAACTTATTTATTTTTAAAAATACAGCACATGATAGGACGTGAGTTCTCAAGGGTTTTTATAAATTCAAGTCAAGACATGCAATCCATAATAGATGCCCTCAATCTCGCCTCATCTGCAACCGCCTCATTTTTAAAAAAATATTTAGAACAAAAATCCTCCTTAGGATTTATATAAGAAATTTAGTGTGTAATCGCTTAATTCCATCAAAAGGATGAAAGGGTAAGTAAATTAAAGGGTGAAGTGCCCTTTCGCACGAAAAGGTTGAACCTTTAGATGTCCCCGTATTCGGTAAATCGAGGTCAAGGGAGGGTTTTCCTGACCTAATCTTAGGTCGTTTTTAAACGTTATATCCGGACGAGGGGTTTCAATGGCTGTCAAGGGCAGGAATGGACATGATGAATTTATAATTCGCTCGGGACACGACCCGCCCACGCCCTTCAGTTTGATCCTCGAACGCGATCAAACTATTTACGAGTTTTGTTGTATTATGTAAACGAAAGGTAGGCTCGGGTCCGGAAGCCAATTACAGAGGGAGATGAAAGGCTTACAACAGATCCTTTCAAAACGCTTCAGCCCGTATACGCGGGCTAATTATTAAATTGCGATATAACTTTTATCGTTTAAGCGCTCCAATGAAATTTTCAAAAATTGATTCCACTAATAAATGTACTAGTTTGAACAGCTTCCATCGAAAACTTCCTTAAAACGTGTTCCGAAAAATTAATGAATCAGGAAGGAGCGCAGTTATGGGTGCAGCGACTGAAATCGCAAAGTGTAATGCTTGTAGAATCTCTTCGTTCAACGCAGCTAATCAAGTTGCCAAAAGACATTTTCACAAAAGAGTTGCCAACGCTACTTCTGCTTTGGTGAAAGAAATAAAAGCATTGGATAAAATATGACTGAGTACAAAGAGGATAGCAGAAGAGCATGTGCTGCAGCTAAATCAGTTATTGAAGCTGTTGAATCTTCAGTGGCGTATGCATCATTCAGAATTTTCTGAAGAGTCTGCTCTTTCTGCAAGGTTGGCTCAGATGCCGGTCGTAAACGCTGGAAAAGATATCATACAAGCATCGTGCGATATGATAAGAGCTGCATGTTCTCCTGTCGTCACTCCTAAAGATCCTCCTACATGGAGACTTTTGGCAACTCACTGTAAAATTGTTTCAGACCCCGTTACAGACGAAGTTGAGATCGGTGTAGATCCATTATCGATTTGAACCTAGGGTCTGGAAGACCCTTCCCAAAAACCCATGTAATTCATTTGACTATGAATTTAAAGGTATGATTATCCCGCGCTGTCACCGTTAGCTTATTTTGGGAATTTTGAACCTAAAATCCATACTTAATAAAATAAAAAAATTGAAAATGGAATTGAATTTGTAAATTGTCTACGAATTCCTGATGTACATTTTATTTACTTTTGATAGAAAGAGAGAAACCCAAGAGTACAAAAAGAATAGTAAAATACGTTTTTTTTCCTTCTCCTTTTTTTGAAAAAGTGGAAGCTAAAGAACAGAAGAAAGGAAAGGTCTGAATATGTTTTATATGTTATATACAACTTCTCACAATGCCGACTTATTTCGTGACGCCCTCAGGACTTAAATTTTTTAGGTAAGAGGAAACCTTTAGGGAAAATGAAAATCGTCCTGAATCGGAAGGCTTTTCACTAAGTGGGTGAAGGAGGCGAGAAAAGGGTGCCTAAAATGTAAATAATTAATGCAGGAGCCAACTTGTTTATTTATGGACCTCACGGGACTCTTCCAAATTGAACATAAAACTTCTGGCTTTTTTTTTTACATTGAAAAAGTTAGTAATATCATTTTATTTTAAATAGATGATTTTTTTCGGCGTTCCGGTGGATTTAAAGAAACCAATAGAGAAGAAAAGTCGAGTTTTTTTCATACGGAAAAGTTTCTAAAAGGAAAAGTTTCTATGGACTTCTTAACGCTGGTGTTCAGGGGTCAAGTAGTGAATGAATCCGCGTTAACAATGGTTTCTTTTTCTTCATGGGGGTGGGAGGTAAAGTTCTTAAGTAGCTATAAGTTTAATCTCGCCTTGAAGGGTGACTTTCTCCCGCTATATTTTCATCTTATCCCCAAACAAACTTTTAAAAAAATCTTATTCTGAAATTCCAACATCTCTCCTCCCTTTTAAAGTTTTAACGATTAATTAAATCGCTCCCTACGAAGCTCAATTGGTCGGTTTACACGCCTTGATTACCGGGGAGAATGTGTGCAGACGAGGCTAAACGTTGCAATACTAAAACCGCCCGAATCCTCCCTCAAACAAAACTCCTTTTCCTTAATTAATTCCTTAATACCTTAAAACAATAGGAAGTTAGTTCCCTCGAATTTATAAATTTAACAGAAAGCTCAAATCATGCCATACATCTTCTGTATTTAATTAAAACCGTATGGGGTTCCATGTGAGATTTTCAAATTACCCCTTCATTCTTGATTTGCACAATTTTCGAAATTAAAAATTTTTTGTTGACATGTTCTCCCTCATTTAGATAGTGAATATCATAGGACCCAAACGAACTGGAGGAGCCTCCTTTTTTAAAAATATCTTATTTAAAATAAATTGCTAATTGTGATTAAGAAGATAAACGATCTCTTAGTTTAGTTTGGCATTTTGTTTCTGAAGATTTACGATACGAGATTCCCATTTCGGACACTACAATGGCCAACTGTTTACTTTTAGGCGAAACCTACATGTTTCCCACTTTGGCACGTTAAACCGTCGGGAGTTATATTTTAGTTTGACGCCGGTTATAGTTCGATTATCACGCCCGATCTTGAAGATTAAACAGAAAAGTTATTATTTGAGTTTTCCTCCGAATACCTCGATGCTTATCCCGAAGGAAACGTTTTCCCCGTTGTTTAATGTTTTCCCTTGTTTCTACTTGTTTCTCTAACAATACTATCTTAAGTTGTTCTACACTAAACGTTATAACATCTTTTAAAAATTAGGTTAGCTGTAAATTATTTTTAAAAAGTTTCTTATTTTTATAAATAAATACTTCAGATTTGGCCCCATGACTATAATTAGAGTATTACTAAACTCAGAATATATTTTTAAAAAATCTTTACAAAATTAATTTTTCTTTCTAAATTATTTATTTCTTCTATCGGTTTCTGAGTTTTTTTTCTGTCTCTCATTTTGGTTGAAAAGACCCAAACGAACGCCCTGAGAAAGCGTCTTTTTAAACCGCATACAACAAAAAAACATTTGAAAAAAGTCGAGTTTCTGAGCATTTGAAAAAATAAAAATATTCGATTTGACCTTCTGGAAGACCTTCCCCATAAACCCGACGTGGAGGGTATCACAATAACTTCTTTAAGGAAGTTAAAATTCTTACGTTATGTTAAAAGATCTGGAAAGTGGGAGGAAAGCCTTGTTAGTCACCCAGTATATATTTCTTTTAAACAATTGATTGAGGATTTCAAAGTTCATTTTGTGTAGTTTTAATGAGATTTTGCCATTTTTAATCGTCCTTCCTCGTCATGGCTTCCAAATGTCAAAGTTACTCCCCGATTATTCCATCTTAGAAAGTCAACATACTCCAAGTTCCCAACTTACTCCAATTAATTCTGTTTTCTTTTAATATTTTTCAAATAAATAGCTGGGAGCGTTTGGCAGAGACATTGAGGAAAACAAGTGCATAAATAAACGATCTGCACTTTGTATTTAGGAATAAGGCGTTAATTACTCCCACGTTTATTCTATTTTTTGACCTTTTGTGCAACTTTCAGTGAACTTTTTTTATATACGTTCT